>MU225736.1:1467144-1487204 GCA_018584345.1 Thuja plicata
AGATAGAACTACTCCAAAGAGGGCTATAGGCATTTCACCTTTTGAGTTGGTATATGGAGTTGAAGCCAACTTGCCATTACCTTTGGAACTTGCTACATGTAAGTTGAAAGCTGCCATTGAGGATGATATTTTTAAGGATGGTTTAGAAAAGAGAACTCTGTATTTGACCAAGTTGCAGGAGGAAAGGGAAGACATGGTTGACAAGATCACTGAACATCAGAACCGAGTCAAGAAGTTGTTTGATAAGAAAGCAAGGCCAAGAAAATTCATGGAAGGTGACATGGTGCTGCTGTGGGATAAGAGACGTGAACCTAAAGGAATGCATTCTAAGTTTCAATCCTTGTGGAAAGGTCCATTCCAGATTGTGCAGGTGAATCAGAATAATTCTTTCAGACTGGCATATCCTTCCAGAGAGTCCCTGCCATATTCCTATAATGGGCAGGATTTGAAGCTATACCAGATGCGTAATTGAAGAGAAGGTAACCCCTGTGTAGTAGTTAGTTAGGTAGGTGTTCTTTTTGTGTCGTAGTCGGTAGTTGTTTTCTCTTTCTTTCTTTCAAGTTGTCCTGCTCCCCTTTTCCCTCCCTGTATGCATTTTCTCATTGTTCTCTTTGGTCTAGACTTCGCAACCCAATGCTTAAGGCACTTGTCTCACCAGAGAAGCTGAATTCTTCATGCACTTTGTAGTACATGATCCCCCAGTTGGAGCCATCTATTGTCTGACTTTTAGTCACCCTTTTTTTGGCATTCTTGGAGTCATATGGTCATGTCAAGTCAGTCTGAGTCTAGGTCTTTGTCTTTCTTAGGAAGGCTATCTTTGTCGGGTTTCCCTGTCATTGCCTTTCCTTCTCTTAGTTGGGCAGGTTTTTTTCAAGGTCTCATTATTTTGGGTAGGTTGTAGATCCTAACCCAACAAAGATTTGTGCTCCAATCGATGTTCTTTCTTGGGCATAGATCAAAGACTGGCATGGATCGATTCTACAGGTCTCAACGATCCTAATGCAACAAACGATGAGCAATTTGGTTAAGAAATGGGCGAGAACAAGCTCGGTAGGATTTCAGAAATTATCTTCTCCATGGCAGAATTCTACCTACGAAGGTAATTTTCTGCAAAGGCAGAAAAGAAGAAAGAGCGCTATGGTGGACCCCACAATGGGTTTTCGAAGCACTTTTTCAATTTTCTGGGTAAGAGAGAAATGTTTAAAAGGAAATTTGGAATCAAGAAAGACTTAAAGTGGAGAATTAGATTTTAGCTTCTCCATGGCGGAATTCTACCTCAGAAGGTAATTTTCTGCAAAGGCAGAAAAGAAGAACTTTACACTGTGCAGGTTTCGCACTTAGCTGGTGATTTTCCGCAAAGAAGAACTTTACACTGTGCGGGTTTCACACTTAGCTGGTGATTTTTCGCAAAGAAGAACTTTACATTGTGCAGGTTTCACACTTAGTTGATGATTTTCCGCAAGCTTAGTTATAATAAGGTGGGCCCAATTTATTAAAAAATAATATTATGTTATTGTTTTAAGAGATCAAATAAAGCATGTGCTTTAAGTTAAGTAGCCCATGCACTTAAAAATGACATGCGGAAAGACAGGTAGTGGCTTCTCCATTATGTGGAAATCGCACCTCTTTTCCCATTTTCTGCAATGGAGAAGCTCTTTTCCAATTTTCCGCCAAGGAGAAGCTTATGTCTCATTTTCCGCGAAGAGAAGAAAAGTTGCAAATTTCCGCCAAGAGAAGCTCTTTTCCAATTTTCCACCAAGGAGAAGCTTTATTCTCATTTTCTGCGAAGAGAAGCCAAGTTGCAAATTTCTGCCAGGAGAAGCTCTTTTCCCATTTTCCGCAATGGAGAAGCAGATTTGGTATTTTCTGCCGGCCGATATATCCATGGTTTCAAAGTCTTTTAAGATTTTGATCACATGGGGCATTTTGAAATCATTCAAAGAGTAAATGATGTTTCAACTCCGTGGCCCAATGGATTCAGCTCGATAATGCTGGTTGGAGATGAAGAGTCTCAGATTCTATAATGACTGTTCGAGTTCTCAGATTTGAAAAGTCTTTTTCTTTGCATTTTGTCTCTTTGTATTCGAAGAAGAGGGAAGGTCATTGGCTCTTAGAAGCCTAATGTATTGTAGAGTTTATAAATTCTATAAAGAATTCAGTATAGGGGGTCGGCAAACTAGTTAATGAAGCAGAAGTGATTCTATTTACAAAGGCTTTGTCTCATGTTTGTTGCGCCATTCTAGTGAATCATTTGTATTTTGAATAGATAGAACAGTCATATGTGAAGCCGCAGTTGCATGCTAGATTCTATTTCGTGTCTGTGATTGCAGTGAGAGTAATTCTATTTTCTTGTCATGTGTGATTCTTCTCCTATTCATTCAGTAATTTAGGTGCATCAGAATAGAAAGTACAATTGTATGTGGAACTGTAATTCCTCCTTGGATTCTATTTCATGTTAGAAGTTATAGCGTAAGAAATTCTATTTGCTGTCTATGTATGATTTTGCTTCTATTCTCCTCAGTAGAATATGCATTTCTAGAATAGGTAGATTAGATTAGAATATAGATTAAACATTATCCTTGCCTGAATTGTTTGTGTCTACAAGAAATTTGGTTAAAAATCATAAGGAATAATCTGACGATCAATAAAAGAAACATCCATTGCATATCAAACACAATCAGGGAGCTGTACCTGTCAATTCAGAGGGCAGTGATAGATAACATACATTGACCCATTTGTTGGTGACATCCTTTTGTTCTCTCACCTTGGGTGTTAAGAAGAGTCAGAGGTTATAAATCTAGCAGGAGGACAAACTGTTAACCAACAATAGTCAAAAGCATTTGTATGTATGTGGAATGGTAAAGACCAATTAGGCCCCCTAAGTACTGGTGTAGTTGTCAGAAGTGACTTGAGCTGCAGGAAGGATTCATCACAGGCTGATGTCCATGAAAACTCAACCTCTTTTATAAGAAAGGTTTAGAGAGGGATAGCTATTTGACTAAAATTTTGAATGAAGCACCTATAATGGCCAGCATGGCCAAAAAAGGATCTAACACATTTTTGCTTAGTAGGTGTAGGCAATGTGAGAATTACCTCAATTTTTGTAGGGTCTACTTGGATGTCAGCTTCTGAATGAAATGTCCTAGCACCACTCCTTCCTGCATCAGCATGAAAAATTTCTCCCTGTTGAGAGATAGATTGTGTTCTTGACATCTAAATAGCACTTTTTCCAAGTTCTTCAAATCCTCCTCAAAAGTGACACAAAATTTAGTGAAGTTGTCCATGTATATTTCCATGCAATCATGTGATATATCAGCAAAAATGTTGATTACACCTCTTTGGAAAGTAGTTGGTGCATTACATAATCCAAAAGGTAACACAAAATATGCATATGTTCCCCATGGGCATGTAAATATTTTCTTCTCTTGATCCTCTGGAGGAATGCTAATTTGGTTATAACCATTGTATACATCAAGAAAAGAGAAGTACTTCTTTCCATCTAAGGTGTCTAGAACTTGATCAATAAATGGCAAGGGAAAATGGTCTTTCTTTGTTGCATTATTCAATTCCCTATAATCTACACATATTCTCCATTTACCCCCCTTTTTAGGCACAATGACCAAAGGTGATACCCATTTACTATCAGAGATTGGATAAATAAAACCAACATCCAACAACTTTTGTAACTCAATTTTTTCTATTTCTCTTAAGGCTGGGTTAATTCTTCTCTGAGGTTGGCGAAGTGGTAGAATGTGTTCATTGATGTATATTCTATGTGTGCAAAGCTTTGGGTTCAATCCTATCATGTCTCCATAATCCCAAGAAAATGTTTTTTCATGCTTACAAAGGAGTTTAGTTAAAAATTCCAATTGTTGTGGTGGTAGCTTACTGTTAACATGAAGATTGTGACCAGGAGAAAGTTCCACATTAGTTGTCATCTCTAGCATTGACACTTCAGATATTGGGCTTGTAGCTATCTCACACAGTAGTAATTGATGTATAATATTAGGACCTACTAGATAAAAAAGAGTCCTCATAGGCACATAATTCTAGAATAGAGCTTTCAGAAATGTCTCTTTCTATGACACACTCATTGGTAAGGATGCTTTGAATCAAATCATCTTCTTCTTGCAATTTCAGGAAGGATTGTCTGTGCAACATCATTAGTTGAGAAAAA
Source organism: Thuja plicata (assembly GCA_018584345.1). Lineage (NCBI taxonomy): Eukaryota > Viridiplantae > Streptophyta > Pinopsida > Cupressales > Cupressaceae > Thuja > Thuja plicata. The sequence goes on from MU225736.1 coordinate 1,471,322, forward strand.
ATTTTTATCTCTTCTTCCCCATCTCCCAAATCTGGCCAAATGGGTGTACTTAAATCTGGTTGGGGTTGGGTAGGAGGATATAATAATAGCTTCTTGATTGCTTGGCAATTTGAAATTGTCATGCTAACTAATTTGCAACCAATATGGGCATTAGTGGTAGCTAACCAAGGTCTTCCAAGAATAACTGGATAACCAAAAAAAATTACCTTAGGTGATAATATTAGGAAGTATGCAGGATATTCCCATGAATCCAATGTGACTGCTATATCTTCTACGATGTCATCTAGGGTTATAGTAGACCTATCTACAAGTTTTAAGACTCTTGGTATGGTTCTCAATCCCTCTATACTCAACTTATGCATGACATCCTTAGTCATAACATTTATAGTTGCTCCCAAATAAACTAGAGGATTTTTCACAAACTGACCGTTAATTATAAGATCAACAATTGAGCTTCCAGGGTCAAAGTACTTTGGTATGACTATTTTACCCAACATAATATCTGTAATTTAACCTATAAAATCAACTGTTTAAGGATCCTTTTTCTTACATCTAGGATATTTGAATCATGCTTCCTTAATGACTATTCCATAAAGAGGAACATCTTTGATAGCTTGAAACATTAAAATCTAGATATGCATGTTTTTTAACTGGTCAAGGATATCAAATGGTGTTTCTTCTTGGGATATAGGTTTTTCCATACTAAGTCTTTGTGGAAAGGGAGGATTGACTAAAGTTTGAAAATTAGTTTTACTTGTTATATCAGTTGGTTGGACAGTATTTGGAAAAGTAACTTCTGGAAGTGGTGCTAATACTACAGGAATGTCTGGAACTTCTATTATAATAGGAGGTTCAGGTGTAGGCAGCGTAGTACTAGATCTCAAATGGATATCAGATATCTCTAGCGCATATGTAGGGTAATCCTAAGTATCAGTAGCATACATTGGTTGCTAATTTTTCTTGTTGTTAGGATCGAGTTGTGGCTGAGAAGGTAATTGTGTTTCTTTGGAGTAGGACTTGTGGTTGCAGGAGGTGGCATTATTGCAGGTTGAGGCGCTGGAGGTGGTAAGGGTGGATAACTAGGATTTTGATTAGGCCATTGCTGAGGCCCCCTCCATTGGTTATATGGTTTCCAATTCCCCTATGGTGGCTTCCATTTATTTTGAGGTTGAGGCTACTGGCTTTGTTTTCAGTTAGGCCACTAGTTGTGTTGTTGGTTAGGCCACTAGTTTTGTTGTTGGTTAGGCGACTGGTTGTTCCAAGTAGGTTGGGAGTACTAAGAAGGATTTTGATAATTCTATTTTTTCCATTAATTAATATAAGGATTATAAAATTGCAAGGGATCTTGAGCCATACCTTGTCTTGAAGCCCATAGCTGACGTTGAGAAATAAATAACACTTTCTCATTGTCTCCTATTTTCATGTACTCTGTAGGAAGATGTTGGTTCTCCAAGTTTGCCACCAGCTTGCATCCACAATCTTTCTTTTCTTTGTGGCAGTGAGGAAAATACTCAGCTAGCTATGCTTTGGCATCTGCATGCTTCTTATTGGCAGTCATGGTATCCAGGTGTGTGGAAACATCATTGAAGATATCTTTCTTGAAATCTGACAATAGGTTCAAGATCAGCAACTTAGAAATGCCCAAGTTGTTCTCTTTAGTAGGTGTAGACTGAAATCCTCTGCCCTTCTTTCCAGTTGATCTTGAATAGTTAAGGAAAATTTTCTTGAGGTCATCCTTGGTATATTGGGATATATCTCCTCCAGTCATGAGGTCTAGTACTTCCAGGCAATTATCATTTACTCCCCTCAAGAAAATGAGTTTCTGTGAATCCTCCTGTAGGACATGTTGTGGATTCTTCTACAAGCTATACAGGAAGCATGAAATATAGTCTTCCATAGTTTCATCTTCCTTTTGTGAAATTCAAAAAATTTCATCTCCTCTCAGGTCACCCCCCTTGCAATACTCTTTGTATTTCTGCAGAAACAAAGTCTGCATTTCATCCCAGTTGGTTATTGCATTAGCTCCTAAGCCTATAAACCATCATAGGGAAGACTCTTTCAATGTTGCTGGAAACAATTTGAGCTTGTGGCCATCAGTGTTGTAGTCAAATATTTGACAAAGAATGTCAAACTCAAATAAAAAGGTGTTAGGGTCTTCAGTTATTAGGTCATAGAACTTTGGGAGTGCAGCAGTGGGTATGTTTTTGAGGTTAGCATTGTTGATAAGGTTGGGTAGAGGAAATGGAAATGTAGGTTATGCCATTACTGGAGGTATTTGGAAATGGAATTTTTTGTGGAAAGGAACATTAGCCACATGGTTATGAACAATAGGTACACTTGGAGAAAAATTATCAAGAAAACTGTTCAAAATTTCAGCAAAAGGTCGAAGGCCAACTACATCAAAATGCTCTACTTTAGAGGAAGATGATGAAGGAAATTTAGGACTTGTTTCAAAAAAGGTAATTCAACTTCTTCAACTTCTATGTTTAGATTAGTAGACTATCTTGATAGAAATCTGCCATGTTCATCTTGTCTTTTTCCTCTTCAATACATGCAAATAATTACGTAAACTTGTGAAGCAAGTTTAGAACTGCACACTACTATATATAAAGCAAGGAACTATCTAAAAATGGAAAATGACTCAATAAGGTTCTCAGCTTGACACCATCCTTGGCAGCAGCGCCAAAAATGAACCGCATCACAATAGGTAATAATAATCATGCCAAATCTTCTCCTAGGAATAGTATATTCAAACTAAGGATTACTTCTCCTATCATGAAGTACATTTAAATTGTCAATATAGGGATGTATACTTGAAATGGGACAACATGACATGTGCACTAAGTCTCTCAAAGAGTCATACTACCTATGCCGCAGGAAGGAAAAACACATGAAAGAGACCTACACTATTGCTACAGGAAAGTAAACACACATGACTACTTAATGGAATTAATTCTAAAAACTGAAAACTTAACTTAAACCTATTCTATCAACTCATAGAATTCACTATAATTATCCTTGCAAGTGTTGCAGGAACATACATGAGTTTAATGCTGTAGGAATGAAACAGTAAAATTCTACTCAAAATGTTATAAATGTTGAAAGTAAATCTAACCTATTCTAATCTAATCCACCTCCCAAGTGGGCCCCCTTGGTTGGTTTCTACTAACTACTAACACAAAATGTAAACCAAAATCACTACATTATATTTTCAGAAATAGATTATATCATAATGAAAACAATGCATAAAATTGGAAAGAGTAACTTTGTTGTGAAAATACAACAACAATATATTTTCCAACTTAAAAACTAAAAAATAACAATTAAATCCAATTATATAGAGGATTTATGTTTATTCAAAAGTATATAGATAAGGTCTAATTAAATCATGCCATAGAGGAAGGAAATTGTAACTGCCCACGACAGAGTGTAATAAAGTCTGGATAACTATTTCATCAAGATATTGACTGCTGAGAGGAAATATAGCAGAGATATTTCCTATATTCCCTGAGATGATGGCTCCTTCATTGTTGCAGGCATGTCTTGTGGTTGTTGGTTGTATTCCTAGTCATTGAAGTTTGCCCTAAAATTTTGCTGTCCTCCTGACAATTTTTTATCCAAAATCTTAAAATCTATCCAAATTTGAAAAATCCCTGTGAAAATCTTATGTTCTTAGGTCAAAATTCAGAGAAATAGTGAAAAATCCTAAGTCCTAAGCTTTCTTCTACGCAAAAATGCAAAAAGCCCTAAATTGTCAATTGAGTTTCTATTTTTGCATTACCTTTTTGAAAAACTTAAGTTATGAAAAAGTCATGTGCCTTTTAAGTGTTCACCTAGTCACTTAATCCTAAAAGAATATTCTATTTCATTGGGAGACTTGGCAATTGACTTTAGTTGGGATGTCTCTGAAAAGAAAAGAATATACCTTATAAGTCATGAGACTTAGTGATAAGCCTTTGTCGCAAAGTCTCCCAATGGAGAAATTATGATCTAGCAACATGGAGCTAAAAGGTTAAGTCATGGTGTCGCGCAATATATCCTGTAGTCAGTAAATTATCATGAGACTTAGTGATTCCTTTAGTTGTGGAGTCTCCAAATCAGAACATAGTTAATGATGAGTTAAAAGGCTTCAGTTGCCATTTCTCTAGATAAAAGGTAATTTAAGTAAAAAGTTCAGAGACTTAGCGACAAACTGCACATTAAAATAAAATATATGGTGGTTGGGTAGTCACTGGTCAAACTTGATAAGTCAGCATCCTTTTAGCCACTTGGAGACAAACAAGTAAAGATGAGACACGTGTCTAAAATGAATAAAGCAAAGAGCATTGGTCACATGGTCTCCAAATGGAAAAATATTATTTGGCGATTAAGAGACTAAAAGAAGTAAAGGTATATATTTTAATATCATCGCGTAGTCTCCAGATGTTTTAGGGTTTCAAGAATATATTCAATGACTTGACCAAGCCATCAGATGTAGGATAAGATAAGATCAACGGTAGTCACTAAGTCTCTATAAAATTTGCACAGAGTAAAAATGTTCTCGCGACAATGAGATTAAGCTTTAGTCGCGTAGTCTCCAAATTGAATTTAAAATGATAAAATAAAGTTTCATAGGCTTTATTTCTAAGTCTCCAAAGGAAATATTAAAGAGTAGTTTTATTCAATGATTAAGTGACTAAGGGTTGTCGCGAGGTCTCGTAAAAGAAAAGAAGCATTCAGAGACTTGGCAATCAGAGTTTAATAGATGGAAAAGTAATCGTAGTCGCGGGGGTCTCCAAAAAAACTCAGAGTTAGGCTATTCTTCTAGCGACTTGTATTCTTTTAGTCACATGATCGCTAGGAGTAAACCAAAGTTAAGCTAAGGTGAAGAAAATCATGCAGTCACCAGATCTCCAGAAGAAATTAGAGTTAAGAGATTTGATCAGTGACAAGGAGACAATGCATAGTCGCTAGGTTGCTAGATATGAAGAGTGATAGTTATGACGAGAAAAAATTAAATGGCAGTTTCTAACATGACAATATGGAGATTTATCATCCAATAGGAATGCAGAGGATTAATAACTATGTGAAAAAAGGTAGCTGAGATGTCCGATAAAGAGCCAATCATATTAAAATGTGGTTCTATTCAAGTTTTATAAGGGTTTTTTCTAAGAAAGTACTCATTTGAATTTGATTTCCTGTCACATTCATGAGCTATGACTAGGAATTCAATTAATACCATGACATGTAAACTTGAAGGCAGAAGTGATTGATTCCTTAATAATGAGCTGAGTACTTTGTGAAATTACCATAAAGGGATGATCTTAGGTTTATTTTCATTCATCATGCATCCAGAATTTTAGAGTGGGAAGTTTGCTAGGTTTTCTGTGTTTGAGAAGAAATTTTTTTTAATTTAGTAAAGTTTTTATCAATTTCAAGGTGATTATTCAGTTTTTAGAGTTCTTGAATTATCTTCAGTGCATAGAGAAGGGTAAGGTGCTCTGGGAGAAGATTTGTTCCAATATCAGTGAAAAAGAAGTGGAGAACAGAACAAGATGAGTAAAGCAGTTAGTGTGGTATCTATCAGTGGAAAGATAGATGATGTGGATGAAGAAGCTAAGGGAAAGAGGAACTTCTCTGATGAGTTCTTGAAGCTACTACCTGGATCAACACAAAACAAGAGGGAAAATGCCAACATATTGATATATGAGTACTCTGATATCAGAGATGCCAAGACACCAAGGTCTACAGGTTTTTCTCTTTACAATTACTTTTATAAGAATTCTGATAAGGCCATACCAGTATCAAACCCTTGGACCAGTGGTTTGTCTAGGTTACTAGTTCCTGATGTTTTCATAGATGTAGACTTGTTTTTAGGTCTAGCAAACCACTCTGACCCCTTATCAAAGACAATTAAAAAGAGTGATGGTACTGCATTATTAAATTTGAATAGGAATTCTTTTATGCAAGCCTTTGGCCTGTATAGTACCATGTCTACTTAGATTAACCTCAAAAAGAAAGAGGAAAGATATAGGTTACAACCTAGGGTTGCTAGGGATCAGTTACAAAAACATATCCTTAAAGAGGTAAAGAATCACATTGCCCCCATTCTAGGATTCACTGCACCCTATTCCTATAAAGACATAAATTTTTATATCAAATACATTGCATATGCCTTATATAGAGTATTGGGTATAGATGGAGGTAGTGAGAAGATTGGTGTTGGAATTTTGATGATGGTTTTCAATCTACAAGATGTGCATTCCAGCACCAACTATGATTATATTCAATATATCATTAACATGATGCATGAAGGGTTTGTGGCCATACAGAAAAAGGATAAAGAGCCCAAATTCTTGAACTATTCTATTCTGATGCATCTTTTGTTGCATTTTAATTATGGCATCATGGATGTGAACAACTTAAACCCCCAAAGAATTTATTATAACCGGCCTAATCCTATCCAATTTTGGATTAGGATATGGAATTTCACTGCCAAGGACTGTGATTTCTATGGATTTGAGAACTGTATTGTTTACCCTTTGATGTAGAGCTTAGGTGTCAACAAAACTAGACTTTCGATGAAGGTGTTACAACTGCTGAGACCGTGTGAGTATGTTGACAAGTGGGAAGGTGACCACAATTGGGGAGACTTCAACTTAGAGGATAATTTCACTATGATTAGAGTGTATGGATGCACACATCCTCCCCATGTCCTACCATATCATGTACCATCAAGAGTTGTTGCAATGGAATTTATTTGGCAACTTATGTTTACTGATACTAAACACTTTGCACCACATAGGAAGGGGACATTAACCCCTAGGAAGTTCAAGATCTTTCAATTTACAATTGGAAAAAGTGCCATTTATTTAGTGAGTAAATGGCTGGAAAGTTGTAAGATTGGAGCAGCACTATATAGATATATTGATCCAGAGGGATTCATTATAGGAGCTAAGAAAATCCTAACTCCTACCATACCAAATACATATGTGCATGGTGATTTTGTGGAGGAGGATGCAACTAGGAATATAATTGATGAAGGAGAAGTGAGGATAAGAAGAGATAAAATTCAAGAGCTGTTGAATTTAGAAAAATAGATAAAGAGAAAAGGAGTAGCATTTGGAGGATTTTACCCTAATTTTCCATATTTTGATAAAATCAAAGCTATACTAGACAACTTTTACACCCTCTATGAACAGTTGGAAAGATTCCTAGATGTAAAAAATAAAGGATAAGAACCTGAATATTCAGAGTCTGAATATGAAGATGAGAGTGAAGAAGAATATGATAGCCCACCTCATATGGATCAACCACAACAAAATGTTGTAGAAGTAGTTCAAGCACAAGGAGAAGGACATATTATAGACTTGACTAAAGTTTCTCAGCCTGATGATATAAATGAGCCTTCTTTCAAGAGGCAAAAAGTTGATCTTGGTCAGACATCTCATGCAAAGACTTACATAAGAAAGGAGAGAAAGAAGGATAGGGTAAGTGCTCTTGTTCTTGGTAACAGAGTATATGATCATAATTTGAGAAAGGAAATTAGAAAAGGAAAGAAATTGCAGAAAGAGGTAGAAGAAGACATTGAATTGCCTTTGAGAACATGTATTGATGAAAGATTGCTCCACCAATAGCATTTTTTAAGCGATGATAACTTCATAAAGACTGATGAATTTAAAGATTTTCTTAGGTGGAAGAAATAGAGGCAAGTATCTGAACAACTGAGAATAGCTGGTGAAGAAATAGTGACAAATGAGGCTCTCTTAGCTCTACAAACATATGATCCTAAAACTGAGGACATTACTCCTGAAGAAGCCAGAAAACTAGTATTGGAAAGTGGCATGTTGCTTGCTGAGGGCTAGGATTTAGCCTCAACATTTATAATAGACCAAATAAGAAAGAAACCATACCTAAAAATGACAATTGAGATCCAAATTGGTGATCTAATCAAGGGATTCAGATATAGTCCAAATTCCCAAGAATTTTTCATGTGGAGTCTATGCCCTAAAGACCAAAAGCCTCAATTGTTGAATATTCAAGAGAGGATGGTGGGAAACCAAATGGTATGGTCAATATAGAGCACAGGTGATTTGGAGATTTCCCAAATAATGACACACTGGGCACACTTGAATGAAGATAAGACAAAGCAATTGTCTGAAAAGTGTGAATCTTTGGTAGAAGGGGTCACTACCCTGGCTAAGGATAGAGAATTATGCCACATCAAAATTCATGAACAAGATAGGGTAATTGCTTAACTGACCAAACAATTTCTAGAAAAGCCATAAGTTGTATATGTATCCTCAGAGTAGCCTCCACATATAGAAGAAAAGGTTGAAACAAAGGAAGAAGAAAAAATAGAGGATGTGGCTAAAAGTGATAATAAAATTGCTATAAAAGCATTGATGAATATACTTCAGCATAGGATTGATATCCTAAAAGATAAAATAGATATAATCATAAATGCTTATAATAAGTTACCCAATTTGCATGCTGAGTGACAGGGTATATCTCTACTTTAAACTCTTATTTTGTAACATGGTCTTCCATGATACAACTATTTGAGAGGTTGGCTTCTTTACAACCACATAGGCCAAATCTATCAGAGATTGTGATAGAGGTGGAAGATGAAATCAAGAAAATAAATGTGGCATTGCCTTTCTTCAAAGGTAAATTAAATCAGATAGAGGAAAAGATGAGCCTGTTTAGACTGAGCTTCAATAGATTTATTCCTCCACTTAAGGGAGAAGATGATCAGATTAAGGCTTTGGAGGCTTGGAGAAGTGAATTTGATAGCAGACTGCCTAGTAAAGAGGCATTTATCATAGATTTTGATCTTGATATGGAAGGTTTCAATAAGATTTTGGATGAGGCTTTTAAAGCAGAGACTGACATTAATAAATTCATAGTGGATGTCAAAGGCATAATTGATGTCAGATGGGAAAGACAGAAAGCACAACTACAAAATATCTAGAACTTTGATTGGCCTATAGAAGAGGATGTGACAACATGGGATTTGAAGACAAAACCAAAAAAAAAGAAGGCTTCTAAAATAGAAGAATATGTCCTGGATGAAGAATAGAAAGGAACACTTGGCACTTGATCATTGAGCACAGGGAGGTTAGTAACCACAAAGGACAAGTGTAGGTTAGCCTAAAATGGCAGTCACTTGGTCTCAATACAAATATCAGATACTATCCTGAACAAAATTAGACAAAGGCACCAAAATTCATGTGAAGACAAAAGAAGATCAGATTTCATCTTTTATTCTTGTCTTCCCACCACTTGAAAGTTCTTGTTTTTGTCTTTTCTATGTTTTTTAGGGTTAGGTTCCTTAAACCATCCAAATCTTGTTGCATCCTTTCCTTAAGGATTCCAAGATGGTTAAATACCTATATATAGATCAAATGTAATAGTTTTGATGTGATGAAATATATTGGCAAGCCAGACTTCTAGATTTCAGTCTGTGTTTCTTTAAGCTCTTGGCCTTGATATGTACTGAAGCAGAAATTTATGAATAAAATATAGTACAACTTTATTCTATATTGTTATTGTCTTTGTATTTATTGTGTGTACTCTTTTATGTTTAATTTTTAAGGCATGTTAAACATATTGGCTATGAGGTATCTATCTAGTTATTTTCAAGTTTCTTCTAAGGGGAGAATTAAACTTTGTGAGTAGTTTAAGAGAGTACAACAGTAATTGAGGATTTGATATAACATTGTGGGAGTGACAGGGTAATTTGTAAGGCACTTTACCTGAGTTGTATGTAGGTTTTAAGGAATCCTACAGTATTCTTATTTGTTTATCTTTGTGGATTTATATCTTTTGACTCTATAGCCCAAGGATAAGCACTAGTCTAGAACTTGTTTGGTGATCCATCATCATCCAAAATATTTAAAACTATTCAAAATCAATTGACTTTAGAGCATATATTTAAAATCAATTGTACTCATAGAGTTTACAGTTGGAGTTTATTTATTTCTTAAAGATAAAATCAAGTAGGTTATTCCTCCTAAATTCATAAGAATTTTAAAAGGAAAGAAAGATGAAATTCCTTATTATGTTGCTATCTGTCATCATCAAGATAATGATTTGGATTGTTAAGATTTTTCTCAGAGTAATCATAGTTATTTGCATTGTCATTTATGTATCCATATAGGAACAAAGCATTCAACACATAAGAAAAATCCACTCTAAAGATATTGTCAAGTCAGTAATCAATCTTAGGTAAAACCTGCCTGAGTCAGTGGATCTCAAAAAAGGAGGTGATAATAGGTATCCCCAGTGTTATCAAAATACCTCATCAATTAGTGTTTTCTCTTGCTTGAGTTAGAGTTTCAAAGGCATTGGGAGTCATAGAGTTATTCAAGTATTCAAGCATTTTAGAGGCCCTACAAGAAAAAACCCTAACAGTGGCCATAAAAGTTATCCCCATCGTAGCTAGGACTTCAACACCTTCTCTTCAATGTGGTTGACCACTCTCAAGCTACTCCTTCATCCTAGAAATTTAGTATCATATGCAGATATATAATAAAGTCAACTAATCAAGTCAATCCAAATATTAGAAAAAAAATTCGAATAGTTATATGAAATACTACGATAGATATATAATGTTTGGAAAAACTTGACACTACTAGCTACTCATAGACTAGGTGGTTCCAACAATACTTATCAAAATTTCAAATACTAAAAGGTTCACAAATGTCTTGGTAATGTTTTAAATAGGGTATAAATATTAACATAAAATAGAGACAAATTATTCTCTCATCACAAACCATGTCTTCATCATCTATCAAAGAGACACCATCAGGTTGCTCAATGTATACCTCTTCCTCTAGATCACCATTCAGAAATGAAGAATTCACATCCATCTGATATACCTTAAAGTCTTTATGTTTTGAAAAAGAAAGGAACAATCTTACTTCCTCTAACCTCACAACAAGTGCAAATGTTTCTTAAAAGTATAGACCTTCCTGTTGTGAATATCCCTTGAACACCAGTCTAGCCTTATTTCTTACAACCATACCATCTTCATTCATTTTATTTTTTAAAACCTGTTTAGTTCGAATTGCATTCTTTTCCTTAGGTATAGGAACCAATTCCCAAGTTTGTTTTCTCTATTTGATATAATTCTTCCTGCATTACCTTAATCCAATATTCATCCTTACATAAATCATCATTAGTCTTAGGTTCTACTTGTAAAATAAAACAAAGATCATTTCTAACTTTAGACCTTGTCATCATGCCCTTATTAAAATTTCCAATAATATACTCTTTAGGATTATTCATCTTAACATACCTTGGTGACTTTGGTGCTTCAATAGGCTCATTTAAGCATGTCTAAATCTCAAGATTTTGGTATGTCTCTTGAATTTCAATGATCTTCTCATTCAATAAAATATTTCTCTAAAACCTCTCATCAATTTTCACATTAGCACCTTCAACTATTTTTCTCAATGTCAGATTAAAACATTTATAATCCTTACTTTTAGTAGAATAGCCAAGGAAAATTCCTTCATCACTTCTAGCATCAAAATTTCCAATTTCATCATCTATTTTGATATAACACTTGCTACCAAATATTCTAAAGTATTTTATAGTAGGAGAATAACAAAAACAAAGTTCATAGGGTGTCTTATCCATACCTTCTTTTCTCTGAATTATGTTCAAAGTGTAGACAATAATACTGAATTCTTCTCTCCAATGCATATGAGATAAATTACCTTCAAGTAACATAGTCCCTGCCGCATTCAGTATGTTTCTATTTCTTCTTTATGTTATCCCATTCTTCTAAGGTGTCTTAGTAGCATAAATATATTGGTATATCTCATGCTTTTTGTAGTAAGTATTGAACAAATATGATGTAAACTCTCCAGCTCTTTCTGACCTTGGACATTTTATCTTAAGACCTGATTCATTCAACTTTTTCTTTGAAAATCTTGAACTTATCAAATGCTTCAAATTTTTTTTTGATAAATTCAACCCACATCATCCAATAATAGTCATCAATAAAAATTATAAAGTACCTTTCACCATAGTAATATCTAGTCCCCTTAGGACCACACAGATTTGTATGTACTAGATCAACTATCCTCTTTCTAAAAAGGATTGTCTCTGAAAGATGATCTTATTTTGTTTTCCCATCAAACACTCTCTGCACATAGTGTTAGTAGGCTCCACAGTTCTTGGAAAATCTCTAACTATATTAGTGTTACTAGCCCTTACAATATTACCAAAATTTATGTGATAGAACCTCCTATGCCATAACCAATTATCATCGACCTTAGCAACAAAACAAGTTGCCTTTGTAACATTCAACTCAAACACATTACCTCTTGACTTAGTACCAGATGTGATCAAGTTTCCAGATTGAACTCTGATAGTACATCTTCCATCCATGAATTGCAAATGATAATCCTTGTCTACTAGTTTTCCAACACTGAACAAGCTATACTTAAGTCCATCAACAAGTAAGACATCATTAGTGTTAGTTTTACCATCAAGAGAGATTGAACCAACTCTAATGATCAACTTAGGAGTGTTATCACCAAATCTAACTACACCACCATCATATATATGTAGTTGAACAAAATTATTTTTATCACCAGTCATATGTTGTGAACAACCACTATTTATAGATCCTTTCTAATTTATTTTCAACATGTGAGGTTAAAGCTTTTTCTTCATGAATAGGTTGATCATATTTAATAGCAACAAATCCAATTTCATTCCCATCATTCACATAATCATCATCAGATACACCTTCATTAGCATAATAAAATTCCTCATCCTTTGAGTAATTAGACTTGTATAACTTAGGCTTATTCTTAGGAATCCTTTTAGAACATCTAGATGCAAAATGACCAATCTTATTGCAAGAAAAACATTTCAGGGGTAATTTACCTTCAAACTTACCCTTACCTTTCCTTTCCCTTTTTCTATTAGAGGCACAAGTTCATCCACTTTCCTTTCTTCTTCTTGAATCTTTTCCCATTCATCAGTATATTCTCCAAGCTCTTCATGTTTATTTCTTCTGATAGAGTTTGGAAGGCTTGATAAGGTCTATTTGTCATTAAGGATAGTAGCCTTGAACTCAGAATCTACTTTGGGTAAAGTATCTTATAACTCTGTGGTCTCAAAGGTGGTCATCTTAGGAATCAAGACTTCTCTATTGAAATTATTTGTCAATGGTATGATCTACTGTATCGATTGCACTTTAGTCTTGTAAACATGTGTCAAAGATATAATAATCTTTGTGATCACTTCATCTTTAGTATATGTTCCTCCTGAGTTTCTGATTGCTGTAACAGCCTCTATAACCCTTTGAACATATGCTCTGACATTCTCATCATCTCACATCCTTAGAGTCTCCATTTTAGCCTTCCAATTCTGTAATTTTTCTTTCTTAGTGTACTGATCTCCTTTATTTAGAGCCTCTATCCTTGTCCATATCTTGTGATCTGAATCAAGATCTTTAACCTCTATAAATTATTCCATAGAGAACACACTAATCAATGCTTCTCTTGCAACCATATTGCAAGAAAACAATTTCTTTTCTTCATCAGTAGCATTGCCTAATTCATCTTCTACCTTGATAGCTTCATCCATTTTTCTAATCATCCATTAGTCAATTCCCAAATAGATCAAATGAGTTCTCATTTTTTTCTTCCAATTGCCAAAAAATTCAGCATCAAATTTGGGACTCTCCTTCCTATAGTAAGCCATCTCAGAATCTCCTTAATTAGTTAAGCTTTCTCTAAGAGGACCACAATCTCTGATACCAATTGTTAGGAATAATACAAATGAGAGGGGGGGGTGAATCAGTTGCATGCCAAATAATAAACTTTAAACTTTAAACCAATTTCTTAATGCAAATATAAACACTTAAAGAACAACACCATAACACAAATATTTTTTGTCAAGGAAACTCTGTTAAGGGAAAAACACTGGTGGAGATGGAACCCACAAAATAATGTAGTAGAAATATTATATCCCTATTAGGAAATCTATCCATGGTAGTATGTGATTAGTACATCTAGTACAAGTCCTTGTTAAAGGATAGACCCTGTTAGGAGTCTTCTCAACCATGTTAGGATTTGAATGAAATGATGAGCCCATTGCCTGAGCACACTTTAGAAAGTGAAGTTTAAATCCACCTTATGAAGGTTAAACCCACCTTCTAGACTCAATGTCCAAAGATAAGTATAAAGGTATACTTTTAATATGGAACTAACCGATAGAAAATTTCTTTGCTTACACAATTCCAATGAAGTTCATTACAAATATAATCACTACTCTACATCCAACAGAACTCACATCCACATGCTCGCAGCATCAAATCCATCCATTTCATCTCTCTACACATCAAGAAATTTCTTTTCTTTATACAAGTTACAATTAAAAATAAGGTCATCTTGTTAAGACTTCCCTGATGCATAAATAATTACATAGACCCTTGCTAAGATACACATGGTACTTTACACAAGTAATTATCAAATATAAAATATCTATTACACTTCTGTAGTTTACCTCAAATAGGTCTTCACTAGTCCACATGCCTCAACTGACACCATTAGGAATCTGGTGACCTAAGAATCACAAAGAATGTTCTCCCATGTATCTTCTATCATTCCTTAAGATCGTATATCATAACTCATGCTTGCATCCAAGTTATTCCAAACACTCAAAGACCATCTTTGTCATGATCCTCTGCCACTACATTGTAACCAATCTTTACAAAAATTGCTATAACTCATGCAAATATCATAATAATATCTAATAACTATAGAAATAGGGTATACACTCATACCTCAATACAAATATGTGCACATATACACTGATACATTGTACAACATGCGTACACACCTATCAATTTTGCATGTACCAGTGATAACCAATCTTTTGAGAATTCTACTATATCCAACTAAAACATATGTTGACATCAATGAAAAAATATGTATGTCAACACCTCAAAAACAACAATTCCAACAGATCTCGCATAGTATCCCTAGTGATACCCTCTGATGCAACCTGCTCTAAGGTGTGCAGTATCTCCTTAGCCTACCTATACCTCTCAATGGTTGTATCTTGATTAGTAATGAGCATCATGATATGGGCCTATGTCTATGCCAAATTTCCTCTCAATTGCACTACCTCTACCTAGAGTTGTTGTACTTATGAGTGTAGAGATTTAATCTATGTCTATTATGGCTGGGAATTCCTGATAATCCTCACCCTAGGAACTACATGCTACTAATACTATGGCACTGATGCATCCTATGTACCCCTATCCTAAGGATTTTTATGGATGGGATCCTCATATCTACTCCTCTAGACAAACCATCATGCATCTATAGGATCATCTACTCTCCTAAATGGCGCCTAAGGACCTCTTCCACTGCCTCCACCCCTATCTCCTCTACCATTGCCTCCACCTCCATCTCCTCCACCACACCCACCACCACCCCTAGCTTTGTGACCTTCTACTCCTCTCCACTGCCTACAATGTGACTTCTCATCATCCTCAAGCATGGGCATAAACTCATTGGGATGTGTCAACTAAGGAAAGGGATGTGCTGCAAACCAATCTGAATGTTGTGTTATCATTCCCGCATCAAAAACATGTAAATCAAGGGACCAAAACTGTGGCCGCAATTTCATATATTATGAATACACAGTATCATAATAAATCAAAGGACCCTAATCCACTCTATCCTTCTGTACTTGGGCATATACAACTTTCCCCTCCACCATCTCCTGAGTCCTCCTGTACTATCTCAAGTCTTGGGTGTAGATGAATCTCTCAATAATGAAGGGATTCCCACCAATCAAATACCTCATAGTGAATACATAAGGCATCTCCAATGGATCCTCCTACCAAATATCATAGTCTAAATAAGGT
>MU225736.1:1494143-1515529 GCA_018584345.1 Thuja plicata
CATATTGTCACTCGGTAAACACTGGTGACTCGGTAGAAACTGACTTCTCGGTTATCTTCAGTCTGATGACTCGGTGACTACCGTCTGCTCGGTAACTGCTATTCTTCTCATGTGCTCGGTAACTGCCTTACTGCTCGATTTGAACTGTTTGATCTGTGATCTTTACTGAATGCTCGGTAACTGCTGTAGACTGAGTGATGAGCTCGGTAAGCACTTCAAAACCGAATAAGTGTTTTCACTAAGTGCATTCACTGATGCCAAATGTATCATTATTCCAACATTTACCAGAGCTTATGGTCATCATTTTATATTGCTAAACCATTTTAGATATGATGAGAAAGTTATTTTTCCTTTCTATCTATTGAGCTCTTTGGATTTTACTATTAAAAGTATACAGAAGGACCCTCAAGGGACCATGCCTTGCATCAAGGTTTAATGCTTTTGGTGTTCGACCTCCTGAAAGCTAAAAAGGTGGAAAATCCCTTTCTTAAGGGTAGAGTTAGGGATGAAGATGAGACTAAAGGGGATGACGATGATGAACTAAATGATGAAGAAACTGAAGATGATGAGGAGGAGATTTTTGAGGTAAAGAATATCAAAAAGACTAAATTTAAAGGGTCTCCTTCTAAGAAAAAGAAAGGCAAGAATGTTGTGGAAGATTCTTCAAAGGATGAGGATATTTAAGAGGATGAAGATGAGGAAGTGGGGGAGAAGGATGCCAGTAAAATGAAAAGAGGAGATTTCAGTGGAAGTAGTAAAAAGACTAAGAATACTAAAAGATCTTGTAAGAAGAATATTGTCATTTCTTCTAGGGAGGAAGATAACTATGAGAAGAGGAAGAAAATTGAGGAAAATGTAGACCTTATGGAAAGACATGTTGTCAATTAGTGTCAAAATACTTAGTCATTCAGTATTTACCAAGTGATTAGTATCACCCGAGTGATCAGTATTGCCCGAGTGACTAGCATCGCCCAAGTGATCAGTATTGCCCGAGTAACCAGCATCGCCCGAGTGATCATTGTGACCCGAGTGATCAACATATTTCTTGAGTATCATTTTATCACCTGAGTAGACTTCTGGACCTGAGTGACAGTATTGAGCTGACTTTGCATATATTGTTTGACATCATTGTATGTAATGGAAGCCAACTTATGAAGTCATTTGTTTTGGATAAGATATGTATGTAAGATATTTTATTTATCCAAAATATGTATGTGAATAAGTGTATATGCAAATACAAAGTGGCATATTGATTAGAATATTGCAAAAATATAAAAGTACAATAGAGACTCATCCATCACAGTCAGGTGATTAGTTATAAATCAGAGGATCTTATTCAGCAAATCAGAGTTGCATAAGAAAATCATCTATTGGTTCATTCTAATAGGTGAATCAGCAAAATCCTCTAACCAGGTGGACCTAACAGTCTTTTATAAATCTCTTAATAGAGTTGCATACTTATTATATTGTATTAAATCCTTTAACAAGGCAGGCCATTAGAAGTGGTCAATGTAAGCTCTAACGGGATAAATTTATACTGCAGTACTAAATCTTGTGGGTACCATCCCGACCCCATTGTTACTTTCTATTTGGAAGGTTTCTAGGTAACCAAATATTGTGTCATGTGTTATGAATCATTATTTATTTTCTATGCATACAATCATATTAGATAATCTAATTGAGGTTAAAGAAGAATTAGTTATATTGGTTCCTTATTCACCCCCCCCTTCAAAATCACATTGCATGTAATATATTTCTAACAATTGGTATTAGAGGAAAAGGTTCTCTCTACTAAATTTTAACATCTTGAGAAAAGATCAAAGGCAGTGGAAATATATAGATTGGAGAAAGCCATTGAAAATGAAAAGATATATCTACAAGTGGCCATGGACCAAATCAAGAAACTCAAAGAGAAGCTCTCTCTTTCCTTGAAAAGAAGAAAAGATTTAGTAGTACAAATGAATGACAGTAATTACATAGAAGAAATAATCAAAGATTTTTTCAAAGACATAATTTTTGAAGAAGTTGATGTAGCCATTGAAGACTTACTTGCAAAGAATCTCAATCTACATGAAGAAGTCAGAAAGTTGAAAAGAGAACAAGAAATTCATTCAGTCAGATTATGTGAATTCATACAACAAAAGAATCAAGAAGAAGATGATGTAAATTTGGCACAAGAAGATAAGATATTGTTAAGTACAAGATTACAAGAAAAAGAAAAAGAAATCCATCATTTGTCACTCCAGCAAGCAAATTTGGAAAATCAACTCAATAATGCAAATCAAGAATTTATCAACCTAAGGACAAAAAATGGAAAACTGCAGAATGATCTCAACACTGAAAGGAAAAGTAATGAAAATATGATGAATTCACAAGGTGGTATAGATCAGTCAACATAAATCAGACATTATGGACAAATTGGACTAGGTTATACTAAACGAGGTGAATCCTCAAAGCAAGCAGATCAAAAGAACATGAAACCTACTTGTAACCACTGTGGTAAGATAGGGCATACATCAAATAAATATTGGAGCAATGGAAAGTCAAAGTTTAATTGTAAATTCTATAGTTTCAATAAACATGGATGTAGAGAAAATGAATGCACTGAGAAACCTAAGTTTGAAGGAAAATGTTTCAAATGTAACAAACAAGGTCACAAATCCTCCAAGTGCAAAACTAAGAAATGGAACCCTACTGAACAACTAGCTAAAGAAATTTTTGGTTTGGATTACAACACATGGTAAAAAAAATTTCATTGTGGAGAGTATGGACACGTTGGTGCAAATTGTACAAAGACTCACCTCCAAAAAATAAATCCTACTAAGAGATGTTATGTATGCAATCAACTCGGTCATCTAAGCAAGAATTGCATGAATAGAGAAAAAGTGGATACTGGTTTTGAGAAAGGAAAAGAAAAGGTCTTATAAATCAAAACTCAGATGAATCAACAATGGGTAAGGAAATCCTCTGAAAGTTTAGACCAAAACAATGAAGGATCAAATGGCACCCAAGATAGTGAGTTGGGTGGATATACCATCACAGAATAGAGATGCAAGGAGATGACTGGAACTATGCATTCAAGCCATCATACATCATTTCCAGATATGCTAGCAAGTCCAAATCTGCATATTGATGCATTAGGACATATTATGGTGCTAACCAAGTTAGGATCTCAGTTGCACCCGAGCTACTCTAGCTTAATCGAGTTGAGTTAGGTTTTATAAGAGTTGGGAAGTTAGTTTTCACCAAGCTTCTAAGTAAGCCTGGGAGAACTACCCAAGCTATGCCAGCTACTATGTATGGAGCATTTAATAAAATACTTAAATGGTAAAAAATATTATAAATAATGAATTGAAAAGGTTATTGTTTACAAAGATTTCAGTTTGCAGAGCAATTCAAAACCATTAGTGATTCAGAGTGAATTTTTGTTTGAAAGTGAAGTTTGATCAAATTCTCCAAGTGATATGGAATCCACATCTAGTAGCAAATTTAAGAAAGGATCAGATATTTTGGTGAGAAATATTGTTTGTAACCCTCTAGAGTTTAAGCTTCATCCAGCAGTAGCAGAGGAAATAGATCTGTTGGGAGCTCATTCCCTAATTCCTCCAAGGGTATTATTGGTCAATGACATACAAAGCTTCTATCATTGTAACATCCATGAGCTTGGAACAATTGAGATGAATCAAGCATATGAGAAATTGTGCATAGACAGGAATCTGAAGCCCAAGCACAAGCATCTTGAGGTTAAAGTTTAACCCACATCCTGTGCATGCCAAAGAATTTCCAAATCAAATGGATTAGATGTGTTCTTTGCCATATTCATGACATGTAGATATGGTTGGAGCAACGTGTGAAGATCAAAAATACAATAATACACTGAGTAACAGGGTATCCCATACTCGACAAATCTAAGGCTACCAAAACACTAACCAGAGATAAGCTAGTTGAGTCAACTCTTACCAAGTGGGACAAAAGAGGAATGAGACTAAATGGAGTTATTGACATAAAATTGAAGTTTGGGATTCATGTGATAGCTCACAAGATATATAGTTCCAGCAGACCAAATAGTGTACTGTGTGAAGCTGTGGACTTAGCATACAAGGAGGTAAAGAACAATCTGGTATTTAACCTAGCCGAGTTGTAGCTCATCCAGCTAAGCAAGAATATGGAAAGCATTCGGGTATCCAAGACAAATCCATGGAAGTTTGGTTCTCTTCTGGTCTGCATATTATTTTATGATTCAAAAATTCTTTCCTTTCAAGGGCACAATAGTATGGAAGAAGGACAAACCTATTATCCATTAGATAAATGAATTCATAGCTGAATTAGGAGATAATTTTGAGAACATCATGGATGGATATTTTGATAATTTTAGATAGAAGATGTAGAGTAGATATATAATACCTAAAAAACTAGTTGAATATTATAAGGGTGATATTTGTTTCCTAGTTGACTGTGATAAGGTATAAATTTAGGCAGTCAAGCCTAGGGTTTCATGGGTGAAACCTCTTTCATATGAGGTTAACATAGATGAGACAAAGAACATCATTGAGGATCTTTTGAATGAACCTGCCAATCCCAAAGCACCTCATTTTGGTACCTATGAAGAAGAAAAAGGTAGAATATCTTTGGAAATTAAGATTCCTAAAATCTTGAAAAGAGGAAGGAAGAGGTTATAGAAGTTTGAGAAGAAGTATGGCAAGACTTCAGACTTTCCTTATATCACTGAAATTAAAGGAGATACAATTAAGATAGAAGATGTTGAACTTGAGAAAGAAGAGGAAGAGGCAAAATCTGAACCTTCTTAGAAGAAGAGGAAGGTATCCCCCAAGTAGAAAGAAAAGACCTCTACCCCCGTAATCACCACAAGGAGATCAAGAAGAAAACTTATATTGGGTAAAGATGATGATGATGATGATGATGATGATGATGAAGTTGATATAGTTGTTTTCAAGAAATCACTACCTACACTTGAGTAGAAGATTGAAGATCTGAAAGGAGGTAGTGGTATGAGTTCTCTTAAGTCATTGAATTATGCTTCAAGGACTAAGGAGGAATAGAAGAAGATCAAGGAAGAAGTTGTGGAGAAAATGGCTAAATGGAAGTATGACCCCTCCGAGTTGAAGAGCCATATGACGGAATATCTATTCAAAGCAGTATCTATTCCCTGGTTCAATGCAGTCCAAACTAAAAAAGACGTAAGGGAATAGAACTTGAGGGAAGTCATGCCTACTATGAAAAAAAAAGAGATAAAAGAGGCAATGACCAAATATGAAAACAATCACACTCTGAGGTTTACGACTTTTCAGATATTGAACAAGAAAATAGAAGATGTTGTGAAGTCTACTACAACAGTGTGGAAATCTTTATTTGAAGTCAAGGAAGATCATAAGGCAGAAGCACTGAGCACAGATCCTCCTATACAGACCAATGATAAATTACCCAAGGTACAAAAAATTGAAGAATCTAATGTCAAGCAGATTGCAGTAGAAGTGATGGCATCCTTGCCCCAATCACCTATCTAGACAATATTGTCTCTGAGAAAGGATAAGGTTATAGAATCAACATCTGAACTAGTGGGAACCGGGAAATAGGCTCCACCTAATATTGGGCCAAGCATAACTAAGTCACAGATGGACAAGGTAAATGTTTCTTTAGCCAGTATTGATCCTTCAGTTAACCTTGATTCAACAATTGGTATATTAAAGGTCAATGACCTGATTCAATTGAATACTAAGGTACAAGATGAGGATGGAAAAGGTAAGGAAATTGTTCCTTCACCTAATCCCAAGATCAAAGGTAAGGAGAAGGAAGTGAATACTGATGAGATTGATCTTGAAGAAGATATTGTGATTCCAAATTGGGATCTTTCCAAATTGTCTGTAGAGAAAATGGATATACTTGGGGATCTATGGAAGAAAAGAGCAATCCAAAAGAAGCTATGAGAAGAGAAAAAGAGGAACAGAGTGATTGAAGATATAAAAGGCATATTCCAAAATGCACTATAGATTGAAGTTAATGAGAATGACTCTATTATGGACCAACTTGTTGAAATAGTCTATAAGTTTAATACAAACTTAAATGGTCAAGAGAAACTACTTGAGAAAGCATAAATAAAGTTTGAAAAAAAGGTTCTAGAGAATGTTGCAAATAATATTGCAATTGACCAGGTGCAACTAACCAATGTTATTAGCATTCTAGAAACCACTGTGACCAATGTAATATCATTATTTGTAAATTTGAGTGATACTTCTAACTTTACTATGGAGATAAAGAATAAGTTAGTAAAGATTGATGCAAATCTGAAGGAAAGTGCAAAGCAGTTGGCACTTGATCTGAGCACAAGCTCAGCACACTTTTTGAAGATCAAATATCTGACTGATCTATAGGCTAAGTTACTGAGAGAAGAATCAAGGACTAGATAATCTCTTACAGCCATCAAAAGCCAACTCCTACCACACATGGATGCAATGCTAAAATGCATAACACATGCCAAGACACTCATTCATGACAATAATTTCTCAATTGTAGAACTTATGATAGAATTTTCAGCTGAGCTACAGATAGAATTACACATCATGAAGGTGTTACATGACAATTGGGACAACACTCTATCTCAAATTTTGAAGGTACATTTTGATTTCCTATCCTAGTTTGGAATTACCTTGTAGATATATTTTCACATTTGTGTCAAAAACAAGGGGGAAAATTCATTGTATATAAATTAAGGAAATACATGTATAGTTGAGTAGAGAAGAAGATATACATTACATAAACAAACTTGAAAAAAAAAAAAGATTCAGTTGGACCCGAGCAATAGAGAAAATGTTAGAACCTGAGCAGATGGTAAGGGGGAGTTTTGACCTATCAGATTTAGAGTTCAATGATAAGTTTTTTTGTCACTAATCCCAAAGGGGGAGATCACTATGGAAAGACATGTTGTCAATTAGTGTCAAAACACTTAGTCATTCAGCATTGCCCTAGTGATCAGTATTGCCCAAGTGATTGGTATTGCCCGAGTGACCAACATCACCTGAGTGATTAGTATTGCCTGAGTAACCAGCATCGCCTGAGTGATCAATGTGACCTGAGTGATCATCATATTTCTCGAGTATCAGTTTATCACTCGAGTAGACTTCTGGACCCGAGTGACAGTATTGAGCTGACTTTGCATATATTTTTTGATATCATTGTATGTAATGGAAGCCGACTTATGAATTCATTTGTTTTGGATAAGATATATATGTAAGATATTTTATTTATCCAAAATATGTATGTGAACAAGTGTATATGAGAATATGAAGTGGCATATTGATTAGAAGATTGAAGAAATATAAAAGTAGAGCAGAGACTCATCCATCACAATCAGGTGATTAGTTATAAATCAAAGGATCTTATTCAGAAAATTAGAGTTGCATAACAAGATCATCTACTGGTTCATTCTAACAGGTGGATCAATAAAATCCTCTAACTAGGTGGACCTAACAGTCTTTTATAAATCTCTTAACAGAGTTGCATACTTATTGTATTGTATTAAATCCTTTAACAAGGTTGACTTAACAGTCCTTATTTCTCCTAATAGGGCAGGCCATTAGAAGTGGTCAATGTAAGCTCTAACAGGATAAATTTATACTGCAGTATTAAATATTATGGGTACCATCCCCACCCCATTTTTTACTTTCTATTTGGAAGGTTTCTGGGTAACCAAATATTGTGTCATGTGTTATGAATAATTATTTATTTTCTATGCATGCAATAAGATTAGATAATCTAATTGAGGCTAAAGAAGACTAAGTTTTATTGGTTCCTGATTCACCCCCCCTCCTCTTAGTTATATTGCATGTAATATATTTCCAACAATTGGTATCAAAGAAAAAGGTTCTCTCTATAGAAGTTTAACAACTTGAGCAAAGATCAGAGGTAGTAGAAATATACAGACTGGAGAAAGCCATTGAAAATGAAAAGATAGATCTACAAGTGGCCATGGATCGAATCAAGAAATAAATAGGACAATAGGAAAGGATATCCTATTGTATTTTGTTAGTCTTTTTCCATTTCCTTTATAATTTTGGTCTTGGGTACTAAGGCACAGACTCTTTTATGCTATTAATGGTTTATATTTAAGTTCTATGTAAAAGGTTTTGGGTCCTTCAAAAACCTATTTTTACTTAATCAAAATATTACTTCTACATTCCATTAAATCCACCTAATTTCAATTTCCACCTCACATCTCCACCTCATCATCCATCTCAACAAGTCACCTATAATTCAATTATTCTAATTAATAAATATGAATTATCCTCAACAACTCCAAATGGACATGTAGCACAAAAATGTGTCGAGATTCTTTCTCTCAACCAACCAAACCACATGGAAAGTGGAACCCCTTCTCATCAACCAATTTGGACACTTGTTCAAAGGAAGAGGACACATGTATCCAACCATCTTTAAACCAAAAATAACTTTCCCACTTGGAAACCAACCTAAGCTCCTTGTCATCACATGGAACAATAAAGTTACACTTGGTATCCTTTGGCATGAGGATAATAAGGAAACATTGGTTTCTCTTCCCACATACATATCAATCACTCAATTCTCGTAATTGAATATAAATTTTTGATTCAGTGCCACCTATGCCCAAGGTCTTGAAGAACCTATAAATAACCCTCATTATTGGAGGAGGAGGTATCCACAATCATTTTTCATATCAAATTAATTCTAGTTTCATACCTCATTTTAGCATCCACTTTTGTTTTCATGAGCATATAGAAGTAATGGAAATTTAGTTTTGGAAACATTTGCATATTTACATTAGTTTAGTTTCAATTTCATGGTATTTAGATCAATTTTATAGTAGCATAAATATAGAGTAGCTTAATTATCAATATTTAATCTTCATTTCATAGCATATTTTATCCCATAATCTTGCGTCCTTCATCTTAGAGTTAATATCATGACTCTTATAGAATTGTTTTCACTCACTCTTTAAGTTGTCATCCTTAAATGGTCAAGTACATATGCTAAGAGCATTCAAAAGAACAAAAAAAAGGATCCTTGAGGATATAGAGTGCCATAGGACAATTTTGATTGCATTCTAATCTGGTTTAATGCCTTCATTCAACTAGATTATACTTCAAGTTAATATTTCATGGGTATGATTAGTTATTTTAACTAACATAAATTTCTAATATGCACTTGGAGAGTCCCATTCAGTTTTCAGAGACATCATTCATACTTGATTGTAGTTGTGGAAATAATTTTTTCGCTTCACCTTTGTCTTTGGAGCTTGTTCATCGCCAGTTTGCATTAGTTCCTTGTTTTTCACCTTCTATTATGAATCATAATGTTCTTGATTGGTTTGTGAAATATTCATTATCCAAGGATGTGGAAACACATGAGAAGAGTTCAAAGACAACATCATCATACTACATTTGGAACTAATTCCTAATTCCTATCCAAAATGGGAAGCATTATTGCATTTGTACTTGGTCTATCTTCTTCCCAAGGGAAAAAATGTTGTTTGTAGGTGTTGGACTATATTTTGTCTTCAAACACTCACCATTTTTACAGGACATCATCCTTTATGGGGGAAAGTTGTATCATTATTTCCTTCCTATGGATGGATACTTAATTGTATATACATGATGTATGTAGTCCTTGGGGGTATAGATTCCTCCATTCATCCATTCATCTTATGTGTTTTCATCTCTCTTTTTTTAGGGGATTTTTATCCCATGAGGTTTTATTCCTTTCTCTACTTTATGAGAGATTCATTACATTGGATTTTCATATTGTATATGGGTACCTAACATGTCCTAGTAGCTAGGACCCATATTGCATTGTGATTTTAAGTTCATTATTTTAAGTTGCACTTAAGGGGGTATTAGTGTAATTAAATATTCACTAATTACACTTGACTTAAGCTTACATAGGATAATATATTGCATAGTATTTTGCATACAAGAAACTTAGGAGTTTGCACCTATATTTGCACATGGTGTAGGAGAAATTACACTTTAGGTGGTGATAGTTGTTATCACATTCTAATTTATGTGTGAGATCCAACTCTAGTACACTTATCACATTATCATCCTCCGCATGTTGCACATACTTCATTGCACAATGGAGGATGATCCACCTTTGGTGGACATATGATTCCACCTTGTATGGGTGATAACTTATCAACTTCTTATTATAGTCTCTTATTGCCTTGCTGATATAAGTAGGCCTATTATGTACATTTTAATTATGTCCATTATCAATAATATCATTCTTACATCTTAATGCAATTATATTTTCATTAACTTGTATCCTGGGGGTGTTGTAGATTCACCTAAAACTCTAACATATATAATTGTTTATATCAAAAAATTTTATCTATGAAATACATGTATACCTCTATGGGATGATCATCGATGCATAAAAAATTCACATGTAACTGTGATATCATTTTCTCTAGGTGCACCTGAATTAGATCTATGTGAAGTAGGGCCTACAAATATATGATGAAAACTTGTAAGAAATAGAATAATAAGGCATTATAAAAATCAACAATAAGATAAATAAGGTGTACAATGGTGGAAATGGGGAAAGAAACACAACATAAAATAAACTAAGTGAATTACTCCCCCATTTCATGTATTGCATATTAGGAAGGAAAAATAGCTCCAATAGGATCAAGAGATGACTCAAGAACTAATTGGAAATATGTTATGTCCATCACTAAAAATATAATTAAAATGAAATAGGAATGATAATGTAATGTAATTGATCTATTAGAAAAGTTATTGGAAAAAAATTGATTAAAAAAGACTAATATGAACTGATATCAAGCTAAAACTAATGAAAACATAAATCAGAAGATAGAATTGACCTGACCCAGAAAATTTAGGAAAAAATAGCAGGGACAGAGTGAGAATTTGATCTATACCAAGGAACAGACTGGGAAGATGATATGTACCTAGAACTTTTGGATGAAATTTTCCTAGAATCAGCAACTCTACCTGTACTACCCAAAAAAGTTCTAACAACTCCATAACATGTTCCTACACATAGAAAAATGGGGAAAAAGGTTGAGAAAAAGGGTTTTCCTTGGTCAAACCCATGTTTAGGAATCACCCTTGAAATATGATAGAAATTTCATAAAGGAAAATTGTAGAAATCACTTAAATCCATGAAGATGATTAAATGTGATTGGAATCCAAAGAGTTGACCTTGGAATGTAATGTAGGATCTAGGATTCCCTCACAAATGCATAGATCTATGATTTCCACTCCAAGATCTAGAATATAGATATGCTTAATAGTCACATGCAGAGAGAGAGAGAGAGAGAGAGAGAGAGAGAGAGAGAGAGAGATGAATTAATCTTCTTGCTTGATTGATAATTCCTCTACTTGGCCATCATGGGAGAGAAAATTTCATCAATTAGAGAAAATTTCTTTCAATTTGATGGATCTTGAAGAAATGGAGACTTGGAGATCTTGAATTGGATGCTTGCCTTCAAATCTTGAATCCAAATATGCAATTGCTCAACTTTCTTGAAATCTTGATCACTTGATTGCCAAAATGCTTGCACTTGATTATTATATGCAAAATGAGGAGATAGAAGGTCATTTTATAGTAAATCCTCAAGTTTGGGATTCAAATTTGATCCAGGACTACCATATTTGAAAACCTCAGAAGAAGACCTTGACATTGGGCTCCAGGTGAAACATGGGCCCAAAACCCTAGAGACAG
Source organism: Thuja plicata (assembly GCA_018584345.1). Lineage (NCBI taxonomy): Eukaryota > Viridiplantae > Streptophyta > Pinopsida > Cupressales > Cupressaceae > Thuja > Thuja plicata. The sequence continues at coordinate 1,505,880 of MU225736.1, forward strand.
ATCGGTTATTTGATGTGTCCCTAGGAACACATTGCCATTGGCGATGTGGCCCAGGAAAAATAACCTCAATTTTCACTAAGACATCGGGGACGGTGAAAAGAAGTGGAAAAAGAAGAATCGGGTCACAGGGGTCAAGAATAATAGGAATTTGGACCTTGAAATCACCAAAATGGGGCCTAATAGGTAATAAAGATATCAAATTATGGGTGTTAACTTTTTAGGACTATACACAAGGTAACCACAAAACCCTATTCTCAAAGCAATCATCCTATCCTATCAATGAGAGAATAATACCATGAAATAATAAATTCAATAATCATGCAAACAACTTCACCAAATTCTTCATTGTAATTCTCTTCTTCAAGTTGTAATGTTGGCTCTCAAATTCACACCAATCACTATGTCACACACGAAGATTCAAAGATTGTGGTTCATGACAATGAGGAAGTAGGGATCCTTTATAGATTATAGAACTTCAATGAATGTTTGAGATCAAAAGGCATTAATTGATATTGAACATATGAGATTGGACAAGACTAATTGATGGTGATGATCATAAGGTCGAAATGATTGCTAAATTTAGAAGAACTGAGTTGACCGAGATGATAATTGGACTGATTAACGGATGAGTGACTACATGACTAAGATAGATAGAATTAACTAATGAGTTAGACTGATAATGAGTGACAGTTAGAGAGGTGAGAGTAGAAGACTTAATTAACATCAAATAATTAAAAAAAATATTTAATTGTACATGAGAGAATTAATAAATTAAATAATAATTTTATTTATTTTAAGAGAATTAGCTTTTTTGAAAAGTGAAGAATAATTAAATTAATTAATTATAGAAGTAGTTAATAAATTAAATAATTAAAATAATTATTTAATTAGAGTGATAAGGACAAGGATTATTTAATTAAATAAGTAAGATTATTTAACTAAAGTGCACAAGAGAAGAAATAAGAAATAAGAAATAAATTAAATAAGTCAATTACTAAACTCGTGCATAAAATTAATAAATAAATAAATAAGATTTTATTTATTTTTAGAAGAGGTTGCTTTTTTGAAAAGTGAATAATTAAATGAATGAAAAAATTTATTAGTAATAGGCTCACTCAAGTTCAATTAATCTATTGCTTTACATCAAAAGTGATTATTATTTTTATTTTCAAAATAAACTTGATTTTATAAAGTTGAAATTTATATTTTTAAACATTGTATATTGTTGAAATTATTTATCTACTTTGTCATTGGTTTAAAAGTTTTGGTGTTATATGAGCAATTTTTTAAGAATCATTGATTTTTGAGACTTTTTTGGATTTATTTATATTTTAAAGATAAATGTCTATTCTAAATAGTTTTATTTACACTTTATTTATAATAATTTTTCTTTATGAATGTATAAATTTTAATAATTTTTTTTCAAAATATGAAATAAATATGTTATTAATTGAAAAGGCACTATTTATAAAAAAAAAATGAAATAAATTAATTGGTTATTTAATAGGGGTTTGATCAATTAATTATTGTTCAATATACTATTGCATTCAGTTGTGCATGAATAGTGAATTAGTTTTACACCAATGAACCAATCATAAATCACTATTTTTTTCTTATTCAAATATTTGTAAAGTTTAAATATTTATTTATGAATTAAATATGTTCTATAAATTACTTATTTTAATTATGATTGGTTGAATTGATTTGGTCTTATAGGACCCCTTTTTTCAGAGGCTTCCCAAATTTGTTTTTTTCGATACTTTTTAACCATAGTTTTGTAATATATAATTCATATATCATTTAATTTATTTTGAAATTGATCTTTTAATTAACAATGTAGTATATTTATGAGATACTATATTTTATATTTTATTACTATAAACATGTTATTTTCCTTTAAAAAATCAGTTATTTATAATATATAACTATTATATATTCTAAGTGGCTTTGCCACCTTTTTTGAAAAAAAAAATATTATATATTCTAAAAAAATTACGATATTATATATATATATATATATATATATATATAATTATTACAATTTCTAATATATAATATATATTATTCTATAATATATAATATAAAATTACTATATCATATATGCTATATTATATAATTTTAGTATTTCACTAACTCTTTATTTATTATTTAAATTCTAACTTACATTTAAATTTTATAACTATATTTTAAATTTTTACAATTATAACTATACAAATGAAATTATAATATATACAAACATAATTTATTAAATATTATTTTTCAGATTTTATACACACTATTTAATTTAAATGAAATAAAAAAATTAAGCTATTTCACTAAAGCATTATACAACAAATATTTCTATTTTAAAAAACAAACATGATTATTGTATGTATTCTTTATCATTATAATTTTATATTATTTTTTGTTTGAAATTATTTTATTTTTAAATATTTTTTGAAAATCATATTTCATTTTTACTCATTTTAAAAGTATAAAATAATGTAATAACTTTTAATCATAATTTAAATATTTTTCATTTAGTCATTAAAAAAATTCCCTATTTTCACTATAATATGTATATTATACAATTTTATAATTTTTAATAGTTGTTTTATTATGAACAGTTATAGTAAATTTTAAATAAATATAATAAAAATTATATAATATTAAACTAAAAAAAATTTATCATGAAATGGGAACATAGGGGATTAGATTAATTATTAAAAAAATTATATGTTCATAGAAAACCCACCATCCACCAACCCTGGGTCAAACCCATGATAAAACAAAAACCTTATACTATCTGAAAACCTATCATATTTTTATTGCCACCTTTCCTAGTTAACAATAGGCACATCTTAGGTTGGGTATTACATTCAAAATTTCTCTAATAGGAAAATGGAGAAAGAATAATGTTTTATAAATAATATGAAATAACTTACAATACTTAAAATAATATATATTATAAAACTATAGACAACAAAAGATGACATCATATACTATATCTATAAGCCCTCTAAGCATCCAATTGAGCCTTCAACATACATTTTGGGTTGAAATATGGTTGATCTTCCTCAAAAGTGACCATCTTTGGTGTCTCTCCAACTATTGACACTTCTTTAATTTGCACCCAAAATTCATCTTCCTCCTCCTCATAGCCCAACAACCCTTCCTCAAAATACTATCACAACTAACCAAAACCATCATCTAAGACCAAATCCAATATTTATTTTAGAAACTACACACGTTTGTCTATCACAACCTTCCTTCTAGGTAGGAGGGAAAGCTTAAGGGATTAAATTAAAGGGTATTTTCCTACTTCCCTCTCACAACACTTAACAACATAGTAATCTCTTTGAAGTATACCACCCTTGTTCAAATCAACATTTTCTAGCACATAGTTGTCCTTGATAAAAAATTCCAAATTATTCATTTACATAGTACCTTGGTTGTGTACTTTTTGTTACCTGTATCTAACACTATGACTAGAAATATGGTTGCAATGTTGATATTAAGCCTATATTGATGATCTCACTTCAAGAACTCATATCCTAAAACCACCTTCACTGTGTGAATAATGATCCCATTATTTGTTCCAAAAATTCACTTCAACCACTTGTCACTCACCTCCCCAAACAACATATTTGGTCATTTTTACTAATCAATCTGAATGGTTGTTCTTTGTTCACAATTAGTGCTTGTAATATACCACTATGCAAAATAACACCTTTGGAGCATTACTACTATCATTACAGTGTTATTTAGTATTTTTTATGCCATCCATCTAACAAGATTTTATCTCAAGAATTCACAAGCTTAAGATTAAATCCTTACATTTCTTTTTGTGTCAAATCTGCCAACTTTGTCATATAATTTCATTGTCCTCTCTCTTTGATTCATCTTGACCATCTTAACATACCAAGCCGAGTTGCCCAAAGAATCAACCAATTCTTTTCCTTCTCAAAATACATAGGCTAGTTTAAAATATTCAAAGAAGCTAATTTATTCCCATATCTAATTGATCAATTTCCTTAGTTTCTAGTTGGATTTTTTCATTCTACTATATTTCTTTGATAATTATGAGAGAATCTCCTTCAAGATGTAGCATCTTAGCTTTTAATTTGATTCCACAGTTTAATGCAAGTAAAGCCACACAAAATTTGACATCATTATTTGTGCTCACTCCTAAATACTTGGTCTTCACAAAAGACACCTTACAAATGTGATCACAAGCAGCACAAATCAGCTCCTGTCCCTAGGGTCGCCCTTCAAGGCACCATCAAAGTCAATTTTCAACTAGTCTTCTTCTAGTGCAAACCAATCACTCTAATTATAAATTTTGGAAGAGGATCAACTCTCCTAAACCCATTAATGGGGGATGATGTTAAACAAAAAATTAATAATTAAGTTTAAGATTAATTTTATAATTATAATTTTATAGATTTTTAATGAAATTAATATTATGTTTTTTATAAAAATGTTTATTTTCAATATAATATTTATTGTAATATAATTACTAATACTATTTTATTAAAGTGAGAATTATGATTAATATTTTATAAATATAACTAAGATTATATAATTTTAAAATAACAATACTTCAAAATTGTAATAATTAAGATACAACAAATATGTTTATTATAGTAAAGGCAAGTACTTGCCACTACATGACACTTGTTTAATTATAAAATACTTAGTTAACTAATTAAATAATTAAAATATACCTCTTAAGAAGCCTAGTTGGATGTTTCCAATTGTTATTTCTAAAAAGGATGTAACATAGAAAGAAACCTCAAAGGGATGGTTCAAAACCAATTTTTATGTGGTAGCCAAAGGTAACCATGGTCTGTCGGGTGCATGAGTCATAGTTCAAGATTGGTAGGGAAACAACTTAGCATTTAGAGCTAAAAAATTAGAGAAGGGGACTAATAATATTGGAAAGGTGAAATCAACGTTGATGGTGGTGAAATTTGGGAGGTCACTAGGGTTACAAAAATACATCTAGAAGGATATTACTTAATAATAACCTAGGTAATCATGAATGGGAATTTAGTAGCATGGAACTTACAAAATTTCATCAAGGTCATCATGGATGAATTGGCCAATTTTGAAGACTTCAAAACAAGCCAAGTACATAGAATAGGAAATAGAGAAGCGGATTTCTTATCCAAATGGGCGTTATCATTTGGAGAATGTGAAGAAACTAGACTTGAGGATTTTCATAATCTCTAAAATGGAGGATTAGTTCAATTATCATAGTAGGATTAATTGTATTTTTTTTTTAAGATGGTTCATGTACCAAATTGAGTGTTGGCTTTAAGATGGTGAAAAAATGACGTAAGTATAATTAACTTTGTGATACCCAATAGATTATAATCCTATTTTGAGGGGTATAAGGTGGTATATATGCATGGATTGGGGGAGGACTTGATGACGTACCCATATTTTTTTTGAAATTATGTAGGCAGTCCATGAGAAGTACGTCTCTAAGATTGCCAAAATCTTTACAAGTGCAAAAGCACACTGTCTCTTGTGTGATAGCGGAAGAAACATTGAAAGTTGTGAATTGACATGAAGGAGTCCAAATGTACATCATGTCAAGTTCATCAGATGGTAGAGCATTAATGAGAGGAGGTAGTGAATTGGTGTTGGTTAATCTCCAAACAAAATGCACTAAAGACAAAAAAAAATGTCAAACATTTTTTTCCTAAATTTGCGAAAACACACTGAAATTTTTCCATTTTTTTTTGTGGTTTTCAACCACAAAATATGTAGATCATGAAGAACGAATACTGAAATTTTTTTAAAAATCCAATGTGTTTTCATATTTTTGAAATTTGGTCAATGGTTCATTTTGTAGGGAGCTTAGCCACGTCCTAGTGAATTTGTGTGAAGGCAATGGTGACTTGAATTGGTTTTAAAGGTCAGTGGTTTTGAGTTTATATATATTGGTGTGGTTTGAGAATAGTACAAAGATAATGGAGGCCAATTTAATTTAATTACAACCTATCAACAACAGTTCTTTTTTGGCTCAGTATCAGCGAAGTGTTTGAAGAGATTCTTGAAATGTAAATGGGAAGACATAGTTAAAGTTGTAATAGAATTATTGGGAAAAAATTTCATGGAGGCAAAGAATCAATACTATTTGAATATCGACATTATTTCTGTAATATTGGTGTGGGGAATAGAGATGGAAAAGGAGTTTGAAACCATTAAATGGGTCTTTAATTCTTTGGATGATGACAATCTCCTGCATGGTATTGATTTTTTTTTCAAATGGGTCATACTAGGAGTGGGATTTGGTATTTTTGAGGGTATAAAAGACCCACAGGAGGAAAAAATATTTTGAATCATTCCATTTGTGAAGTGGTCAGGAAAAGTAAACAAGGAGTACAAAATTAATGTGCTCATAGCATGGGATGACCTAAAGATGGTGTTTCAAAGGCAAGATTTTTAGGTTAACCAAACCATCATAATGGTGGAGGACTGACAAACATACCAAGAAGGTGCAAGTCTACAAGGGTGGTGTGGGCAAAGATTGGAAATGTAGCAGATCCAAGTGGAAGAACAGGGTAGCTTAGGGGTTGTTGGGGGCTTTAAGTTTAGTTTTATGTTCTTTAAAACTCTAGTTTTTTGGCTTAAAATGTTATGTTCCCTATTTATATGGCACTGATATGGTCTGTTTTAAATATTTATTGTGAAACTATAATGTAAATTTTGATGGGTACATACATTCATGCTTTGATCATGTGAAATAGGCACTGCTTTTGGAAGGTAGGAATAATTTTTCTAGGGTGGTTTTTTGGTGGTTTATGGGTAGTGCAGGGATTTTATATTTTCTTATAGACTCTTTGTTTGCTTCTAATATCATATTTTAAAATTCCATATTATTAATAGAACAAAACTATTACTAACCAAAAAAAATTAAATAGTTAAAATAATTATTTAACTATAAGGAAAATTAGAAGAATATATGTGTGTATGTAAATTTGTGAATCACAAACCTATAAGAGACATTAGAATGAGAAAATAAAATCATGAAGATACAAATTTTATTAAAATAATGAATTGAAAGACTCAAGAGAATCTCATCACTCTCTATTTCGAAGGACCTATTTTAGCTCTTAGTTGCAAGTAGATTAATAAGTGGAAACTTAGAAAATGAGAATTGTATGCTATGATATGAATCTAATGCTATGAAGAGTGAAAATTGTATCTAAATGGTCAAGAAAACTACTATGCAATAAGAATTTTCCATTATAACTATGCTCAAAATAATAATTCTACACTAATATGAATGCTAAAAGACTATAATGAAATTAATATGATGAGAATGAAGGATCAAACCAATGATATTACTATGCTTTGATGGAAGTGGATCCTTTTCTCCAATAATTCATCCTATTTATAGGATTTCTCAAGGTGTTGGGGGGGAGATTGATTAACCATGGTCAAGATATGGTTGGATTTAGAGCTCCATGATGAATGGTCAAGATTTCTTTATCAAATGGATGGTTAAGATAGAAAAGCCTTTGAGTGATCCATGTGAGTTTATCCCTTGTCTCCTATTGGTTGATTTGATTTTGTCATTTAGTGGTAGGTGAGACATTTGAGGAGAGAATTAATTCAAAAGAATTAATTAAATTAGCCATGTGTGATAGGTAAATGGGTTGGATTTAATTAGTTAAAGATACACTATATAGTCAAATATTAATTCAATTACATAGTTTATGTTTTTGATTTAATTAATCCAAATGGTGTGAATTTAATTAATGTTTGTTATTGACCATTTTTAAGTGTATATATTTTGGCCATCTTTGAATCACCGTGCGGTCAGCGCATTGGTTCAAAGAATTCTCTAATTTTTTTTACCTTGATTTGATGCTTTGATGTTGTGATGTCAACCTGATTATTTGATGATGTTTATGATGTTGATTATGATTTGATATGATAGCTATGATTTGAAAATATTTCTCTTTTATGCCCTGATTTGAGATTTTAGAAAATTTAACATCTGATGTCCCTAATTTTAAAAAATGCCCTGCTTGTGAAGAATTTTGAGTCCCAATGATGGTATGTCCCTTGGGGAATTAAATCAAAATATTATGATTTTGAGGAATTTTGAGGAATTTCATGATTTTTTTCAAATTTCTATCGATTTCGATCATTTTGATTGAATTCTTGATTAAAATGATGTGCAATTATGCCTCGGTAAAGTAATTTGATTAATACGCACTCCAAAAATTAAATGTAGTAAAAATTACCTCTCCAGTTAGGTTAAAACATGAATAAGTGGGGTTAAACACCCCTATTCACTATTCATTTTCACATTTACCTTTGAATTTTACCTCTAGAGAGAAATATTTCCTCTAGCCAGCATGGTGATTCCATACCAAAAGCATCGATTCAAGAGGGTTAGGCGCTTCTAGAGACCATTTGAATACAGTCCATCAGTAAGTCTTTGATACTACCTTGTGATTTCATATTTTTTGAATGATTTTAAGATTTTTTTTAAATTAAAAACCCTTGTTTTTTGTCATTTTGTCATTTTTTATTTTTCTGTGTAGCTTCCGATGTGTTAGGCATCACTTTTGATAAGCATTTCATCACTTTTGATTAGGGTTTGGGTGTGTTTTTATGTCACATTTAAACATTGTTTCATCACATTTGATTAAAATGTGCTTTAGATTTATTTTGTGTCATGCTTGAGATTTGCTGCATCGATTTCACCAGTTGGGTCACTTTTGTAAACTCTTGCATCTCTTTTGAGAATTATTTGCTTTGTTTTTTAATATTGTATCATTGTTGCTAAGAAAAATGTCACTTTTTTGTGTCGGTGATTTTTTATGTTTGTTTGAGGCAATTTTGATGTTAGTTGGTCGTTATCAATGTTGTGTTGATGTCAATGTATGATAGGGTAGATTTGATGATGGTTTTTTGACCTCAAGATCTAGAGGACCAAAAAATAGATGTGCTCTCTGAGAGTGTTGTAAATCTCACCTGAGAAGATAGGATAGATGATGTGATGTTACTATTGACTCTTGATGATTGATTTATAATTAACTATTTGATGTTTTTTATATAAACAAGTTCCCTTATGAAAGATGATGATGAGTGGTCAATACCCCAAACCCTATGCATTGATTGAGTGACTATCACATGCATATCATCATGTTATTGGTCAGTGAAAACTTTTTTATTGGTTGATATGCCCCAATTCTAAGTGAACCGAGTTTTATTAATGACACTAGCTAAGTGATGGCACAAGGATCATAACACTTTCCATCTTCCTTCTAGAGAGAAGATGGTGACTCCCAAGGATTTCTACCAGATTCTTAGGATTCTTGTGTTTGTAGATTAGGTGTACTATAAGAAGGATGATGATGGTGAGGTGTGTCGATGTGTCTTCAATGATGATGAGATCAGAGATGAGAGAAATATAGAGTATGATATTGTAGAGATATGTCCCACTTCCTTCAATTTTAGCAACACTTATTGGAGGCTTCATGATGCCAGATAGAAGAGCACATGGGTTCCTTGTTGGATGAGGTAGGATGTTGGAGGACATGATTAAACATCTTCATCAATTTGGCTGGGGTTCCTATATTCTGGCATTACTCTATCATGAGATTCACTAACTAGTTTATGATTGAAGGACAACATTATCA
>MU225736.1:1533676-1543791 GCA_018584345.1 Thuja plicata
TTCAGTTAACCAAACCCTATCTCCTCTTTACCAAATGAAGAGGTGGAGTTTACTGAGGACCTCTCCTGTTCCTTTTGATCTCAACCGTTCATCTCCCCATCTCTGGGATTGATCTCAACCGTTCATTCCATCACCAATTCCTATATAATAAACCCTTAATAACCATTTGAAGGATCCAGGATTTCAAGCTCTCATGCACCATTACTCTGTCAGTTTGGTTCTAGCATTCAATCCATCTTGCGATCACACACACACATTTCAATTATCAAATTCTCGATGCTTCTCAAGTCATAGATGCTGCCCCGCCAATACTGAGCATCAAGAACAGCGTTTCAGAAGGAGTAGAGAGAAATAATAGAAGCTTCAAGCATCGTGGGGTTTGCATTTATTTGTCTTCCTTTCTCTTTCTTGTACATTTTATTGCTCATGTTTCTGTTATTTGTTTGGTAGTCATTGTATACTTGATTTGCATTCACTTGTGAACCTTTGCTACTAACCCTCGCCTTTGGAAAGCTGTGGGGACCGGAGAGAGAGGCGTACAGTTGTATAGGGAGATCCCCAAGTTTTAATAGGGTAGGATTCTCTAAGATTACGTGGGGACTTATCCAGTGCTCAGACAGATAATACACTCTTGCAAGCTCGATTGGGATAGGCTTAGGATAGGATCTAGAGTCTCGAGGCTGGGGTAGCTACATTGAGGACATTGCAAGATCAAACAAGATCTTGGGAGACATATTATTGTGGTGCTTATTATACTATGGTACCTATAGAAAGATGAGTTATTTCATTCTCTTAGTTTTCAAGACATGAGTAGAGTACTTAGAGAGATTAGTCATAGATTCATGGGGTGACAAGTCCAGTTGCTAGACCTCTAAGGACATCAGATCCAGGGATAACTGGTGTTAGACCATCGACTAAGAGTTCAGGTAAAGTGTTGGTATAACTATAGATACATGTGCTATATTGTTGACGAGACGTGTGATCTCTGGTGATAATCATGTGTAGATCCTATTTGATGATATCATAGTTTTGATTATGTATCCTTGTATTGATCCTCTTTTGATGTACTTTTGATGTACTTTGATATGGACATTTAATGTATCTTGATATGGACATTGATATACTCTGCCCCAAAACACTATGATTTATTCTCTTTTCTTGATGTTATTATACATTGGAAATTTATGATTTTAATATATATAATGATGTAGTGGCATATTTATGGATGCATGTCTATATGATTTATGCATGGTGTATTATTTACTTGCATGGATGCATTTTGGTTATGATGTATAGATAAATATATAAATGAAATGATTTATTATAATGTTTTATGGATGTACTATGAGATGCATATGTAAATGAATATCTGTTATGCTTTGATTTCTTTTCTCTGGATGCAATGATGTTATTGATGTGATATATGGTGTATGAATGGATGATATTTAATGATGTGCACCTAAATGATGTTGATAGTGATTAATGAAATGTACCTAATGTTAATGATAAATGGTTAATGTATATTGACTGATTAACAAAATACAATGAGTCTAAATGTATATTAAATGGTTAATGTATCTATTCCTAATGATAATAATGATTAATAAATGATGTACTTTAATGATTAATGATTAATGAAATACAACATAAATGAATGCATCCTAAATGAAGATGATAAGTGAAATGTTCTTATTTTTGTTTAATGTCCAATGTACACCATCACTAAGAATAATTTTGATATGATTGTTTTTTACCTTTGAGAAATCCCACAACACTTATCCATGCAAGATCTAATATGTTCATGAATGAAAATGCAAATGCAATGATATTTTGTCACCTTTAATTGAATATTTTTATTTGACAATGTATCATCACTGAGATTTTTACAATTATCTTTTAACAATGTTGAAATAGGTACAATCACCATTGGTATAATTAAACCATGATGATATGAATACTAATTTCATTGGTTTTGATATTGAAAGTGGACACAAGCATTGTGGTATAAAGGGCCGAGATTATCTGAGTATCTTTTGCGTAAACAAACAAGAATCAATCCTTTTCATATGCAAATTTGAAATGTGCTCAATAAAACTTTGATAATAATGTTTTGAGACAAATTTACACACTCTTACAAATTAACTCACAAGCATAAGCCCAAGAAAATATCATGCTTCATCATTGCTTCTCTATTCCAAGACATCGTAGAGTTTCTAAAAAGACATGATTGCAAAAATAAAGAAAACAAACCTTTGAACAGATTTTCTTTTGTAATCTTATCCATATTTCCAGAAGAATTCATCTATTTTGTGTGTTGATTTTGGTTTTAAGTTGTGATGTTACAATGTGATGTTTGGATGTTCGTGATATTCAAAGGTTATGATTCTTGACCTTGGTTTCAATGTGTTGATCTAATACTTGTGTGTATGATTCATGTAGCTCGATGATTTCTCAATTATAGACTTGGCAATTTTTCCCCCAAGTTTGACTTGACAAATGATGATGGACACGGACAATTTCCAAAACATGATGAAAGCTTTATTGGAAAACTAAGATATATAGATGGAGGTTTATTATGACTATGTAAGAGATGGCAAAAATGTAAATGGGTATTATAAGAATGGCAAATGAAAATGCACTTGATAGATAAAGGAGCTTAACTTAAGACAAGTAGTGCCTATTCACAAGGTTTTCACCGCTTGGGTTTGTTGTAATTTTTTGATATTATGTGAATTGTTTTTTCTCTTTTTCTCTTTTTTTTTGTATTTTTTCTTATTTTTTATTTTTTCTCTTTTTTCTTATTACCAAGGTGCCTATTTTTTAGTTTTTTACCAAGATAATGATATTTTAATGACTTTTTCCATTGTTTTTAATTTCTTTAGGATCTCTTTCTGTTGCACAAACTAAATTTGAGTTGTCATGTGTAGAACCTCTTAAAATGGATGTTGTTGATAGGTTATTGAAGTAGGTCCCTGTCATATGTAGATAATTTTTAAGTGCCTAATCTATATGTTGATACTATGACAAAAGGACCTAACCAATTATATTAAAATTTTCCTTTCTTTCTCTATCCTATTGATTTCGTGGATTCTCCCTCAATACTAGGTCACCCACTTGGAATCCTATAGGTTTGAACTTCTCTTTATATTTTTTGAAAATACACTTTTGATAAACCTTCAGATGGTCATAATCTTGTTGTCTCCTCTCATCAAGTAATTCTAGCTCTTGCATTTTAGATATTCTATAATCCTCATCTGATAAAATGCCATGTGGTGAAACTTTTAGGGAAGGTATATTCACTTAAAGCTAAGTCTGACTCCTGTTGGTGTTATCACACTTGTTCCGTATTCCCATATTGCATGATTTATTTTAATGTGACAATCCCTTCTAGAATCATTAATTGTCTTCTTGATGACTTTCAAGATGTTTTGTTTGAAGCCTCTTCTTGTCAATTTCCTTGAGGATAATATATAGATGAGAAATGTTGAATGATATGAAACTTTTCACATAGCTCATCTACATATTTTTTCTTGAACTGTTTACCATTAGCAGTGATGATGGAATGAGGAGTACCATATCTACAAATTATATAATTAAATATGAACATGGATATTGTCTTTCTAGTAGTAGTTGAAGGAGGTACAACCTCAACCCATTATGTGAAATAGTTTGTGGTTGTAATGATATATTTCTACCCATTGGAAGATGGATGATTGATCATCCCTATTAAGTAAAAACCCCATTGATAAATAAAGCCATGGTATAGTGAGAGGGTGTAGATCCTATAATGGAACATGGATTGGGTTCTTGTGGACTTGGTATTTTTGGCAGGTCTTCAAAAACTCAAAAGAATCTTTCTCTGTAGTAGGCCAATAATACCCAATTATTTGGAATTTATTAGCTATGGTTAAACCACTCGAATGTGAACCACAAATATCCTCATGAATATCTCATAAGGTATTTCTGGATTCCTCACTCTCTGTACATCTAAGTAATGTTCTATCAAGACCTCTTCCATACAATGTGTTGGAGATTAAGGTATAGAGGGATACTTATTGGATAATTTTTTTCTTTTGGTTTCTTGATTGGTTTAGGGGTAAGATATTATCCTTCAAGTAGGTATAGATAGGGCCATACTAGGTAGAATCAGGACCCACAAGTAAATAAATGATTTGGGATTCACAATGGTCATATGTAGGTTTTACTAGTTCTTCCACCATGAATTATACCAAGCATTTTGATCCAGTAATTATTTTAATGATTCCAAGGATACCATTGCATTAGCAACTCTATTCTCTATTCTTTGTTGTATAGGGGATCAAAATCTGTAACACTCTCAATTATGAGGGTTAGTAGCACTGATTTGCAATAGGGGAAATCGATAGAAATAACTACTAATAATGAAACTACGAATCAATAAAATGTACAAGAAAATAAGAGGAAAACAAATGAATGCAAACCCAATTGCTTAAATCTTCTATTGTCTCTCTCTACTCCTTCTGAAACCTTGTTTCTGTGATGCTTAGTATTGGTGTGGGTTGCATCTATGACTTGGGAGCATCGAGAATATGATATTTGAATGCTTTAATCGCAAGATGGCTTGATGCTTGAACCAATCTGACAAAGTAATGGCACACGTGAGCTTGAAATCCTAGATCCTTCAAATGTTTATGAAGGGTTTTTTATATAGGAATTGAGAATAAGATGAATGGTTGAGATCAATCCCAGAGATAGGAAGATGAACGATTGAGATCAAAGGGAACTAGAGAAGCCATCAGTAAACTCCACCTCTTCAACTGAGAGAGAGGAGATAGAGTTTGGTTAACTAAAGAGCTAATATTGAGTTACCTTTAGGACTAAAGAGGTGGGTGGAGTAACCCATGTGATCTGATTGGGAGTTATCTCTTTGAACATATTGCATATTAATTCATTTTTAAAATTAAATTTTTCAACATGTGAGATAGTTGAATTATTTTTTATTTAGAATTGCATTATTGAAGGAAATTAATTTAATTTAATTGAAAATTAATTTAATTGGAAGAATTAATTAATATGTTTAAATATTTAAATTTAAACTTTAGTAAATTGAATTTAAATAATTAATTAATGGTAATTAATCAATTAAGGTTAATTAATTAAATAAAATTAATTATTTAATTAATTTTGGAGATTTGATTAGATGATTTGGAGAATAAATTTAGAAGAAAATAGATGATTAATTAACAATTAAAAAACCATTAATTAATAGATGAAAATTAGTGTTTTTAATATAAAGTCGCAAGTTTGACCATTTTAGGGTGTCTACATTTGCCCCTCTGATGCAAGGTGGCTTGTCATAGTGTGTCAAAGATTCATTGTTTTGATCCTGCCCTAGCTTGCCCTGACGGTAGGTGTATTTATGCCCCCTCAAAAAATTTGAGAAAAAATTCGTGACATGAGTGTTAATTTGTTGAAACTACAATCTAGTGATTTGGGTATCTGACTGATTCTGAAAATTGTTGAATATGCTCCTATTACAGAAATTTAAATTTTTTGGGGTTCAGGAAGAAAATTTTGAGATCCTGGAGGAATTAGGGTTTTTTGGATCCTTTATAAGTAGCTTGGAGAGCCATTCATTTGTCACTTTGCACTCTGGAGCTCTAGATATTCTGGTGAGTCTGTTCATAGTTTTCTTTGTTGTTTATTGAGCTATGGTGGGTCTACCAAGTATCGTGCATGTATCTAATTGGGTCTGTACTTTTTGTCATTCAGCTGGCATAGGACGTTCGGTGAGTGGCATTATCCTCTTATCATTAATACTCTATTTATTGCATTTGAAAAATTATGTTTTTTGAAAATTTGCATAGTGCGCCACAATAGGCCATGATTTTGCTACAATTATGGTTTTGGTGCCACAATTATTGATTGTGTACCGCAATTAATAAGTGTACCACAAATGTTAGGTTTAATACCACATTTACTGGGAAAATATCACAATTGGTTGTTGATTGTCGCAAATGGTGTAAAGTGTTGCATTTGTGTATGGAATGTCGCAATTGCTCTATTTGTAGTCTTTTTGCTAGCATTTGTACTTATCTGATATTGTTGTTTTTTGCCTTGATACTGATGATTTTCATTTTTTTGTTTTGTAGTACATTGGGACTATTCTACACTGCTAGGAGTTGAGAGCTACTGGGTTAGTATACTGATTCTAGTTATCTAAGGCTGAGAGGGATGTGTTGAGATAGCTAGGCCTGTATTGGATTCGCTACATGCCAGAGATCATGACCAATAGGGGTCTGATAGATCTACTCTCTTATAGAGATGAAATTCACATACCTATACCTTTAGCTTATCGAATGGAGAGTGCACATTTATTTTGGAGGATGTGTGTCACATCCTTCGTCTTCCCATCTAGGGCGCCCTTGTTGAGTATGAGCGAGGCCTTGGTATCACTGCTTTGTCTAAGCTCTCTAGTTTTCCCCAGGATCAGCTTGGTATGTTTTATCTGTATGATATCCCATGGTCTAGGTTTGGCATGGGTTTAGACAGGCTGTCTACTTTGTTAGATAGTCTTATATGTGGGATCTTGTGTCCCGATCATCACCATCATGGGTTCTTTGTTGGTTTCAGTGTTGTTCTTCAGGGTATGGTCAGGGATCATACTGTATATTCTTGGGGTCTTTGTATGTTGGCCCACATGTATTTTCATATGTTTTATGCAGCTTACCTTGGAGGTAAGTCTCTTGGATATGGAGAAACTCTCCTATAGATCTAGGCATGGGAGCATATTGCAATGTGTAGGCCCCGTAGGTGCGCATGATCTTCCTCCGAGTAGACCATATATTTTTATGTATGATGGTTCTATTGTTCAGTCCCATATGGGATACCTAATGTACTAGTAGCAGCAGCTTGACATGATATTGTATTTCACCTGGAGAACTTATAGGGATTTTCCTATGTAAGATGGGGAGGATGTACATCTTCCCTTCTGTCAACAAAGGGGGTTCTTGATTGGGCATGTTAGCTGAAATGTTCACATGATTGATTTCCACAACACTGATAGGGTGTTGTGATAGTTTGGTGAGAGACAGGATGTCTCTAATTTATATGTGTATTTTTCTTGGTGATCGAGGGATATTACTCTATGGGGTGTTTTCATCCCTCTAGATGCTATGAGGATAGAGTTCATGGGTTTTCTTCCTATTGCATGGACTTGGGCGATCAGCCCCTTTTGATGTTGGTATGTGTTTTGATTTCGCCCCTTCTTGATCGTAACTCTCTTTTCTGCTTTGTTTTAGATCTAGTGAGCTTTTTATTTGTCTCAATTCTTATCATCCATATTGTACGTGTTAACTTTTTTCCCTTACAGGAACTACTCCACAACATGATGCATGGTAGCAATAGTCTCATCCTTATCCATTAACTGATGTGTCTCTCCATGTATTTGGTACCATCCTGAGGAGGCCTCGGCAGGGACGAGATAGAGGGAGAGATGGAGGTAGGGATGGAGGTCATGATGGTGGTAGAAATGGAGGCCATGATGGTGGACGATATGGAGGATGGGGGAGAGATGGTGACCATGATGGTGGGCAGGGGAGGAATGGTGAACGAGATGGAGGACGGGGGAGGGATGGGGATGATGGGGATGATCCTATTCCTGGTGGTTCTGGTGGTAGGGTGAGGACTAGGGGTGGACATGGTAGTGGAAGGAGGGTTAGATTGGGTGTCATTCTTGAGGAGGAGGCTTTAGAGGAGGCACCTTAGTTGGTCTAGAGAGTGTGTCATAACAATGGTCCTGTGTTGGGAGAGAGGATGGAGGAGAGGATTGTGTTAGAGGACGTTGAGATAGAGGATGTATATTTTGGGGAGTCAGTCTTGAGTTCATCTACTGGGAGTGACAGTACTGGCAGTGGTACTAGCAGTAGTGAGAGTAGTGAGGAATCATGGGTTGTTCGAGGTAGAGAAAATGAGATTTTTGGAGATAGAGGTGAGAATGGGGATTTGGATGTAGCCATGGGTGGTATGGATTTTGATCCATTAGAGTTGGAGAGGCTCACACAACAAGTGTCTAATGTTCAAGCGAGTTTGGCTTCTGCTGATGCATGGGATATGAAATTGGAGAGTAGGGTCACAATAGATGAGGTTAGGGCTACTGCAGCTGAGGATAGGGCTACTGGTGTGGATCAGAGAGAGAGATAGGCTTAGGTGGAGGTGAGAGCTTATCTGGACAGTGTACATGATCAATCTTTGGGGAAGACCATGATCAGCTTTACAGATCAATTTGGGAGGCTGGCAGGGAGATTGAGTACTAGCACCGTCACTATGAGGCAGTTGTTCCTATAGATCAGTGGGTACCTATTATTATAGCTTCTTAGAGATCTAGCAGGGCTCAGAGGTCATAGAGCAGTGGTATTGGTGATGACATGTAACTGATTGAATGTTTGATAATGTTAAGTTGAAGATGATGCAAGACATTAAATCAATTCATGGTTTGTATTGTCATTGATGTCAACTTGATATCATTTGTATGGTCATATACATAATGCAAAATACTTTAGAGAATCAATGGAATAGAGATTATGCTTTCAGAAATGCATAAAATTCAAGTATTCACAAGTGACAGACAACACCAACGGAGTGCACACCATCGGTAAAGATAAAGAAAAAAGTCACAGTGATACCCGACGAGCAGAAGACAGTGTTGCCTAATGAACAAAAATCATAGTGATGCATGATGATAAAATCCAATGATGCCCGATGGACAGAGATCCTGAAGCTGACTAGAGTCACACTGATGGAACTGGCAGTTATCACCGACGACTAACTGCAGAGTTGACTGAAAGAATAGAGAGCTCAAAAAATGACAAAATATCTAGCTGGTAGAGCTTAAGGATAGACTTAACTGGTTGTTTTTTTTTTTTATTCGACCAGAGTTAAGTAATTAATTTAAAGAAGATTTATATAGTTGGCAAGAAGATAACTACGAGATAAATCAGGAGTTAAATCTGTAAATCAAATTGGTTGGATTTTTTTTCACGCCAAGAATCAAGAATCGAGAATCGAGAATTAAGAAATATCATGTCTATATAAGAGACAAGCATAATTCATTTTTACAATTAATCACATACACAGGAAGGGGAGTGAATAAAAAGAGGATGCTAAAGAGAAATTGATGAAGGATAACTTCATACAGTCCTGATCAATCAAGCTAAAGAAGAGGTAATGAATTTTGTAGACACTGATGAACAATGAAGCACAACATCACATAGCAGAAAGTGTGGAGCAGAAAGAATTGAATTGATACATTGATCAGAGAGGTAATGTACTTAAATAGATCTAAAAATCTATAATTCAAGTTGCATTAGAAATAGATCATAGTGTTTCAGTTTAACCATTGAAGCATCAAGTCTCTTAATAGAGCAGGACTTAACAGTCTTCTATATATTGAGGTACATCCCAAGGAGTGCCAAAAAGGTTGATTCATGAAATTAGCATTCAAATTGCATAAAGCCTATTGACATCCTAAGAAGAAGGTTGATTCAAGGATGGTAGCAAGATTTTCCTAAAGCCTATTGATAGTCTAAGAAGAAGGTCGATTCAAGGATGGTAGAAAATAGATGCCTGATACTAAGTGACAACTTCTATGTATAAAATCCTCTAACAAGGTCACACCTAACAGTGTGTTTGTAACCTTTAATAAGGTTGGCTCCTAACAGGGCTCACTTTAGAAGAGTGTAAATTTGGGGTACCGGTCCCAATAGTTTTTCCCTTAACAAGGTTTCCACGTTAAAAATCCATGTGTTATGTGTGTATGGTTATTACTTTACTATTTTACATTTCACATATGCATTTCTAGATAGATTGGTATACTATGCATATTTACTAAGTATCGCTAAATAGTTTTACTGCTTATCGATAATCAAGGAGAATAAGGACAGACAAGGTAAACTGACAGACAGTTAATTATTATAAGTATTTCATGGCATGCATCTTGTAGGGACTTAATAATCTAAGATGTATTTTATTGGTGGTTAGTGATTAAAGGATAAAAAATTTGAGGCCACTAATTCACCCCCCCCCCCTCTCACTTATTACTAATAATTGGTATCAAAGCTTGTGTTCTTAGAAGGAAG
>MU225736.1:1549599-1570644 GCA_018584345.1 Thuja plicata
TTGTTTGGCATTGTTGTCAAAGGGAGAGAATGTATCCATATTATCACAAGAAATTATTCATTATCAGATTACTCCAAACAGGGAGAGATCATATCCATAGGGAGAGAATTTGTATGAAGAAATCATACACAAAGGGAGAGTTGCTGACAAGAGATAGAGACATCAAAGAAGAAGAATAGTCAAAAGAGAGAAATTAACACAAGAAGAGAACACAACACATCAAAAAAAGGAACACAGAAAGCTGCAAGAATCAAATCTAAGCTAACACAAAGCTTACCGGTGGTCAAACATTTTTATCGGCTATCAAAAAC
Organism: Thuja plicata; assembly: GCA_018584345.1. Taxonomy (NCBI): domain Eukaryota; kingdom Viridiplantae; phylum Streptophyta; class Pinopsida; order Cupressales; family Cupressaceae; genus Thuja; species Thuja plicata. The sequence goes on from MU225736.1 coordinate 1,549,911, forward strand.
AAAGTATTTTTTAATTTGATATATCTCAACAATTGTATTTCATATTGTATTAGAAATAGTATAGTGTGATAATATAGTATGTTTCCATCAATGCCAAAGGGAGAGATTGATGACATGTAACTGATTGAATGTTTGATAATGTTAAGTTGAAGATGATGCAAGACATTAAATCAGTTAATGGTTTGTATTGTCATTGATGTCAACTTGATATCATCTATAGGGTCATATACATAATGCCAAATACTTTAGAGAATCAATAGAACAGAGATTATGCTTTCAGCAATGCATAAAAGTCAAGTATTCACTAAGTGACAGACAACACTGATGGAGTGCACACCATTGGTAAAGACAAAGAAAAAAGTCACAGTGATACCCGATGAGCAGAAGATAGTGTTTCCCGATGAATCAAAATCATAGTGATGCCCAACGAGAAAAATCCAATGATGCCCGACAGATGTAGATCCCAAAGTTGATTGGAGTCATGCCATCAGAACTGACAGTTATCACCAATGACTAACTACAGAGTTGACCGACAGAACAGAGAGTTCAAAAAATGACAAAATATCTAGCTAGCAGAGCTTAAGGATAGACTTAACTAGTTGTTTTGTTTGTTTTATACATCCAGAGTTAAGTAATTAATTTAAAGAAGATTTGTATAGTTGGCAAGAAGATAACTATGAGATAAATCAGGAGTTAAAGTTGTAAATCAAATTGGCTAGATTGTTTTTCACACCAAGAATCAAGAATCAAGAATTAAGGAATATCATGTCTATATAAGAGACAAGCATAATTCATTTCTGCAATAATCACATACATGGGAAGGGGAGTGAATAAAAAGAGGATGCTGAAGAGAAACTAATAAAGGATAACTTCATACAGTCCTGATCAATCAAGCTGAAGGAGAGCTAAAGAATTCTGCAAACACTGACGAATAGTGAAGCACAACATCATAGAGCAGAAAGTGTGGAGCACAAAGAATTGAATTGATACATTGATCAGAGAGGTAATGTACTTAAATAGATCTGAAAATCTGCAATTCAAGTTGCAATAGAAATAGATCATAGTGTTTTAGTTTAACCATTAAAGCATCAAGTCTCTTAACAGTCTTCTATATATTGAGGTACATCCCAAGGAGTGCCAAAAAGGTTGATTCATGAAAGTAGCATTGAAATTGCATAAATCCTCTTGACAGCCTAAGAAGAAGGTTGATTCAAGGATGGTAGCAAGATTTTCCTAAAGCCTATTGACAGTCTAAGAAGAAGGCTGATTCAAGGATGGTAGCAAATAGATGCCCGATACTAAGTGACAACCTCTATGTATAAAATCCTCTAACAAGGTCACACCTAACAGTATGTTTGTAACCTTTAACAGGGTTGGCTCCTAACAAGGCTCACTTCAGAAGAGTGAAAATTTGGGGTACTGGTCCCAGTGGTTTTTCCCTTAACAGGGTTTCCACGTTAAAAATCCATGTGTTATGTGTGTATGGTTATTACTTTACTATTTTACATTTCACATATGCATTTCTAGATAGATTGGTATACTCTACATATTTACTAAGTATCGATAAATGGTTTTACTACTTATCGATAAGCAAGGAGAATAAGGATAGACAAGGAAAACGGATAGACAGTTAATTATTATAAGTATTTCATGACATGCATCTTGTAGGGACTTAATAGTCTGAGATGTATTTGATTGGTGGTTAGTGATTAAAGGATAAAAAATTTGAGGCCACTGATTCACCCCCCCTCTCTCAGTTATTACTAACAATTGGAGCTCATGGTCCACGGCTGAGGCCTGCACTTGATATGCCACCTCCTCATGTGCCTGGTGGTGAGGGTGGTTGTAGTTCCTATTGATTCTAATGACTATGCTCATTTTGTGTCATGTTGTACCATTTTTGTAGTGATGTACCAATGATTTATCTAATGTTGTACCATGTATTGTATCTTTGACATACTGATATTTATGACATTTGTTTTGATCACCCTCTTTTGTTTCTGACTTGCGACCGTTCATTGTACTATTTATTGAGATTTATATGAGATGCAACTATTGAGTCTATATGATATGCATTGGTTTACTTTCTATATGTATGGTTCTACATGATGATGCTTATATGGTGAAATGTTTATGCAATGTGATTCTATTATACAAACTCTTAGATGTATGATTTACTTTTCCTATGATACTAACATATGTATGAAGGACGTTTCTTTATGATATGCATGCTTATATGAGATGTTTATAGATGCATGTTATTATGATTACTATGTATGCAGACATTGTTTTTCTTTTGTTTTCTGATGCACATAAATGGATGAATGGAATCTAATATGCACAAACTATTTGAGTAATGCATGTGTTAGTTAGAAGAAAATAAAATGGAATTTGTCCTTTAGGATTGATTGATTATGATTTAATTAGAAAATACGAGTGATGATTGATAGATATGAATTGATAGAAAGTTGGGTGACCCAAGTCACTGCCGCGTTTCCAATTTTGTTCATCATTGCATATTTTTATGAAATTATGTAGAGCGTCCAATGCACCCAGATATTGCTCATCTGGATACAGCTATGACCCCTTGATAATTGGGAGGATTAGAGAGATTGAATAGAAAGAGAAGTAAATGCACCCATATATTAACCATTTGGATACAGCTATGTTCCCTAATTTTGAAAAGAAAGAGAGCCAAAATCACCTAGATATTGACCATTTGGTTACGGCTTTTCTCTCTAAACAATCTGAAAAAGAAATAAAACCAAGATAGAATTCCAATGCACCCAGATCTCAGACCATCTGGATACCGCTATGAACTCTTGATTTTGAAAAGAAAGGCAAAAAACCAAGATATTAATCCAATGCAGCCACATCTTAGACCATCTGGATACTACTATGATTCTATTGGTAATATAAAAGTAGATAACAGAGAAGGAATGTCCAATTCTTTCCCAGGTTTAAGCTCAGATTGTGGAACTGTGTGGCTGCTAGATAAGTTACAGTGCCTACCGCATTTATCCTAAATCGTCATGGCCCTAGAGTCAAATTGAAACATTCCACAAATAGAAATCAAATTAAATAAGTCATGATCCATCATAGCTACTCTCCTCACTTGGTGGATCCTGGAGTAGCATAAGAACACAACCACAAAATATGGACTAACATCTGACCAACTGACTGATCTAGTCAACAGTTGTTTGTTCCTTGATTCAGTGTGATTCTTTTGATTGGCTTGATTATCTTGATAGGCTTGATTTTCTTAATTGTGTCTAGTTTTAGTAAGAGATGACTCATATAAGACTGATTTTTCTATTTTTGAGTGTATCCATCACTGTGTAAGATGATTGATTTGATTGATTTTTTTGATTAGATTTTGATCATTTTGGGTAGTTGATCAAGTTGTGTTAGATGGGCCCCATGCTAATTTGCAAAGCTCATGGTTTTGAAGTTTGATTGATTGACTTGGTCACCAATTTTCTTGCTGATAGATTTGATAGTTGATAAAGTTGTGTCACGTGGGCCCAATGTTGATTGGCATTGCTCATGATTTTTGACATTTGATTATTTTGGCTTTATCACCCTTTTCTTTGTTGATAACTGAGTTGGTTTTATTGCTTTGAGATTTTGCAATTTTGGAATGTTTTTGTTGTAGATTGATTTTTTTTTCAAGACATTTTGATCTTTCTAGGATTTTTGAAGACTTTTTTAGATTTTTAGGAATTTTTTCAGGAATTTTAGAATTGCCCCCTAGTCTGGTGGACCAGTACTAACCATGGATAAGTGTTGGTGCTCAGAGGGGATTTGTGCTTCTGGAAATAGTGATAGGGCATATTAATGCCATACTTTAAAAGCCCTAGGACAACTTTTACTAGGATATTTTCCTTGTTTTCATCGTAATTTTCTAGATACTTTTACTTATAGTTTCTATTATGTGGCATGCTACCACCAAACCTATTTTGTGGTTAGAAACACTAAAATACACTATGCTTGGATGAAGATACTAAATTACTTATTTTATAATTATAGTTATATATTTTTGGAATGAATTTCTTGTTCAAACATGAATGATGTATGTGTATCTTGATGTCTGTTATCATAAATATCTCTAAAATTTGTAGTGCAGCGCACCGAATTAGAAACCATTGCCTTGACCAAGTAAAATGTACTCATGTTCTGGATGCTCAACCCGGTCTTACAATAGGTGCACATGGAGAAACCTTAGGTGTAGCATAGATGGATTCAGGATGATCAAGGTGGCAGCGGACGAGAAAAAACTTTGGCATCATAATAAATTCTTTGAGGAAATCTAGGGAAGAGTGGGAAGTTGGATTTGTTGTCAAAAGTATTTCTTTCCTCTTTCATGGATCTATTCAATCTCCAGTTTTATAGTTTCCTTTCATGTTTAATAGGGTTGTAATAAAAGCTCTACCTATCTTTATGCTATTACTAGATAGCAGTTAGATGTTTTTCTTTTTTAAATAAAGTTCTACTCCTGCGTGAGAAAGAGGGCGTTATCAGTTATAGTTTACATTTTGTTGCTTTACAGTTGAATTTGTAATACATTTTTTATCAATATAGAATGAAGTTTTAAATCTACAGTTAAATATAATTGATTTTGGATACTCACTCAAGGGGGCCCACTTGGTGAGGAATCTGTGTTAGCTAGATAGGATCATTTTCATATATTTTAAGTTTCCTGCATCTTGGTTTTGCAATTCTGGTGTTAATACAGTCCCTACAGCCTAAAGACATAGGATAGTCCAGCACTCCCTACAACCAAAGAGGCAGACATGATGAAGCATTATGATTATATTTTCTAGTCTTTTCAAGTTGTAGTGTTCCTTCAAGCGCTTTCACTTCTCCATTTCCTTTCCAACATTCTTTACAACTTTAGAATAGTTTCCTTTCAAAGAAATTTACTTCCTACAGCTATAGAATAGTTTCCTTTCAAAAGAAATTTGTTTCCTACAGCCATAGTGTGGTTTGAGTAAGAATCCTTGGTGCATATACTTTGCTGACCTGTTTCAAGTAATACGTCCCTGGCTTGATAAATTAAATGACTTTTTATAAAGGAGGATAGCTTCTTGGTTGGATTTCCAATCCTTGAGTTATGGTACTTGCTTAGTATTTGGTTTGTAGTGACTATGTCACTAAATGGGAGGAAGTGCATTCTATGAAGAATGCAAGGGATAACAGGGTTGCACAGTTTTTATATGAGGAAATATTTACCAGGTATGGTATTCCATGGGAATTGGTCACAGATCAGGGAGCTCAATTCACTTCTAATCTGATCACTGCCCTTATGGAGGAATACAACATTCACCATAGGAAGTCTAGTCCATATCATCCCCAAGCGAATGGTCAGGCTGAGATCACCAACAAGGAGATTGAGGCCATCCTAACTAAGATAGATCAGTTGCACAAAATAGATTGGAGTAGCCAATTACAGGAAGTTGTGTGGGCCTACCGCACCACATGGAAAACCCCTACTAGATTTACACCTTTTGAGTTGGTGTATGGAAAGACTACTGTAATGCCCATAGAATTTGAGCATAAATCTTTATGCACCACATTATAGCTCAAATTAATTCTTCCTGTAGCTTAGCAAGAAAGGCTCCTACAACTTAACTATCTGGATGAGATCTACAAGGCAGCTTTACAAACACAGATTTGGTTCAGCTTCAACGAAATAAATGTCATGACTCACATATACAAAATAAACAGTTTGTTATTGGTGACTGGGAACTTCTATATGACTCCCAATTTTAAGAGAATCAAGGTAAGCTTACAACTCATTGGCTTGGTCCTTATGAGGTTGACAAAGCTTTTCTAATGGTGCAGTCCAATTGTCTACAATTGACTGTGTCCGCTTAAATTTATTGGTCAATGGTCACAGACTCCATCTGTACCATAAACCAACCACTAAAGCAGAGTTCCTGCAGAAATTTGAATTTCATCCTGCCACACCTGACACTCCTACATCCAATGGACCTCCTCCAGCTGATGACTTTCCTACAACCAATCAGGGTGAATTTTTTCTTCGTTCATCTCTTTGACTTCACTCCCAAATAGTCATAATAAAATTTTCATTTCCCACGAAAATCTCTCTTTCCGCAATAAAGTCACCATCACATCATATTCTATCAACCTTTTATACCATTTTCACTTATGCGTCCCATCATTATTATGCCACTCATTACTTTTTTCTCTGCACACGTCATGCTATCTTTCCATATTTTGCCATTTATTCATGATTACTCTCCAGGTACACCTTTATTTATTGTTTGCAACATTTTTTCTTTCATTTGACATTATTATACTATACGCCTAGTCGGATTCATGGTTCCTTCACTTTCCAACGATGAGGGTTAGTAGTACCAGTTTGCAATGGGAAATCAATACAAAAAATACTAATAATGAATACTTAAACATATTAATAAAATATACAAGAAAAGAAAGGGAAGACAAATGAATGCAAGCCCAATTATTTGAAGCTTCTATTGTCTCTCTTTACTCCTTCTGAAACGCTATATTTGATGCTTAGTATTGGTGTGGGCAGCGTCTATGACTTGGGAGCATCAAGAATTTGATACTTGAATGGCTTTGTGATCGCAAGATGGCTTGAATGCTAGAACCAAACTATCAGAGTAATGGTGCATGAGAGCTTGAAATCCTGGATGTATGATTGCAAGAAGGCTTGGTGCTTGAACCAATCTAATAGAGTAATGGTGCACATGAGCTTGAAATCCTAGATCCTTCAAATGGGTATGAAGGGTTTATTATATAGAAATTGAGGATGATATGAACGGTTGAGATCAATCCTAAAGATAGGGAGATAAATGGTTGAGATTAAAGGGAACTGGAGAAGCCATCAGTAAACTCCACCTCTTCAACTGGGAGAGAGGAGATAGAGTTTGGTTGTCTGAAGAGCTAATTGTGAGTTACCTTTTAGAACTAAAGAGGTGGGTGGAGTTACCCATGTGAACTAGAGAGATGGGTGGAGTTACCCATGTGATCTGATTAAGGATTATCTCTTTGAAAATAAATAAATATTTAATTCATTTATGTAATTAAATTTTTCAACATGTGAGATAATTGAATTCTTTTTTATTTCAAATTTCTTTATTGAATGAAATTAAATTAATTTAATTGGAAGAATTTAATTAGTAATTTTAAATCTTTCAATTTAAACTATAGGAAATTGAATTAAATTAATTAATTAATGGTAATTAATCAATTAAGGTTAATTAAAGAAATAAAATTAATTATTTAATTAATTTTGGGAATTTGATTAGATGATTTGGGGAATAAATTTAGAAGAAAATAGATGATTAATTAACAATTAAAAAACTATTAATTAATAGATGAAAATTAGTTTTTTTAATGTCAATTCACAAGTATAAACATTTTAGGGTGTCTATATTTTCCCCTCTTTGATGCAATGTGGCTTTTTTCTGTGTGTCAAAGATTCTCTGTTTTGATCCTGCCCCATCTTGACTGAGTGACAGTAGGTGGACTATATGCCCCCTCAATAAATTAAGCATAGAAAATGCGTCAGATGGGCATTAATTTGTTAAAAATGTGAATCACTATATGATGATGATGAATGTATTCCTATGTTAGTTATGATGTTATTGATGATGGATGCATTGATTATATGATCTACTATGCAAATGTTTTGGATTTTTCTTTATACATTAAATGAATGCAATCTAGTATGCACAAAATATATGAGTAAATACATGTGTTAGTTAGAAGAAAGTTAGTTTGGAATGTTCTCTGGGATCTATTAATAGATATGTATTGATAGAAAGGATGGTTGACGATTGATAGATATGAATTGATAGAATGGATGAGTGACCCAAGTCACTACCGCATTTCCAATTTTTTTCATCATTGCATCTTTTTATGAAATTACAAAGAGTGTCCAATGCATCCAGATCACATACCATCTGGATACCACCACAACCCCTTGATAACCGAAAGGAGTAGAGAGATTGAATAGAAAGAGAACTTAGTGCACCCAAATATTGACCATCTAGTTTCGGCTATGTTCCATGTTTGAAAAGAAAGATAGCCAAAAGCACCTAGATATTGACCATATGGATACCGCCTTTCCCTCTAAACAATCTAAACAAAAGAAAAAAAAAACAAAGATAGAACTCCAACGCACCCAGAGTCCATCTGAATAGCACCGTGAGCTCTTGATTTTGAAAAGAAAAACCAAAAAACCAAGATAGAATTCCAATGTACCCAGAGTCCATCTGGATAGCACTGTGAACTCTTGATTTTAAGAAGAAAGCCCATAAAAACAAAGATAGAAATCTAATGCACCCAAAGTCCATCTGGATACTACTATGATTCTATTGGTAGATAAACAAGTGGATAACAGAGAAGGAATGTCCAATTCTTTCCTAGGGTTAAGTTTGGATCGTGGAGCTGTGTGGCTACCAAATAAGTGACAATGCCTACCACATTTATCCTAAATCATCATGGCCCCAAAATCAAAGTGTACATTTAATAAACAAAAATCAAAGAAAATAAGTTATGATCCATCATAGCTACTCTCCTTACTTGGTGGATCTTGGAGTAGCATAATAACATACCCGCGAAATATAGAGTGACATATAACCAACTAATTGACCTAGTCAACATTTTATATTGTTCCTTGATTTAGTTTGATTCTCTTGATTGGCTCGACTCTCTTGATAGGCTTGATTGGCTTGATTGTCTTGATTGTATCTAGTTTCAGTAATATATGACTCATATAAGACTGACCTGTCTAGTTTTGAGCGTATCCATCATTGTATAAGATGATTGATATGATTGATTGATTGATTTTGATAAATTTTGGTGGTTGATCAAGCTATGTCAAATGGGCCCAATGTTGATTCGCAAAGCTCATGGTTGTGACATTTGATAGATTGTCTTGGTCGCCAGTTTTCTTGCTGATAGATTTGATAGATTGATAAATTTGTGTCATATGGGCCCAATGCTGATTTGCAAAGCTCATGGTTTTGACATTGACTGACTTGGCGTGATCACCCTTTGCTTTGTTATTAACCAAGTTAGCTTTATTGCTTGGGATTTGCAATTTTTTATTGTTTTTTGATAAAGATTGATTTTTCGGGATATTTTGATCTTTTTAGGATTTTTTGATGATTTTTTTTTTTTAAGGATTTTTTGATGAGTTTTTTATTTTTTGGGGATTTTTTGATGAGTTTTTTTTTTAGGGATTTTTGATGAGTTTTTTTTTTTTAGGGATTTTTTCAGGATAGTTAGAATCACCCCCTAGTCTGGTGGACCAATACTAACCATGGATAAGTTTGGTTCTCAAAGGGGATTGTGCTTCTGGATATAGCTTGGGTAGTTAGTCTTGCATTTGAAGTGTGCTCAATCTTTTGATCTTGGAGTTCTTTGATGGTGAAGCTAGATTTGAACACTCGGTGCCTGTTTGTCAGGTTTTCACCAAGGTACCTACTCAATAGTACCTATTTGCCAGGTTTTCACTGAGAAAGCGATTTTGTTTCTCTTTACTTTTTTTCCCTTTTTGATTTGTTTTTTTTATCACCAAGGCACCTGTTTGCCACATTTTCTTTAAGGTAACATTTTTATTTTTTTTATTTTTTTGGTATTTTCTGGATATGTAGATAGTTGCCTTAACCATTGAGACCTCACCCATAGAACCTCTTGAGGTGCTTTCTATTTATGTATCTAGGGAGATGGTCTCCTTCTGGTGTTTCCAGTTGGTATGCCCCACTCTGGGTAGAGTTTATAATGACATATGGTCCTAGCCAGTTAGGCTTAAAATTTCCTAGTTTCACTCGCTCTGCTTGGTTCTTTTGATTTTCCATGAGGACAAGGTCTCCTACCTCAAAGGTGCATGGCCTCACTTTCTTATGATAGTTCCTTCTAAGGAAATTTTGATAGCCATGTAAGTGATTGAATGCATTTTTTCTTCTTTCTTCTAGTAGTTCTAGTTCACTGAGCCTTGCTACTCTGTACTCTTCATCTAAAATCAGGTTCTTCAATGATATCCTCAAGAATGGGATTTCCACTTTGAGGGGTAGGACTGCCTTTGGTCCATATAATAGTGAGAAAGGAGTGGCCTTTGTAGGTGTTCTCACGATATTTTTGTATGCCCATAATGTGGGACTAAGCTGTAAATGCCAGTCTCCCCCTGATTCGTTAACTATTTTCTTCAAGATTTTCAAAATGGTTTTGTTTGTCTCTTTAGCCTGGCCATTCCCTTGAGGATAATAGAATGAAGAGAACCCTTGTTTGATTTGGAACTATTCACAGAGATCTTCAACATCTTTGTTTTGGAAAGGTGTACCATGATCTGTCAGGATGGTTTGAGGAATTTCATACCGACATATGATATGGTTGAGTATGAACATTGAGATCTTCTTTCCAATTATGTAAGTGAGGGGAATCACTTCCACCCATTTAGTGAATTACTCTCTTGCTGCTATGATATATTTATGTACATTAGCTAAAGATGGTTTAATCTTTCCCACTAGGTCAAATCCCCACATAGAATTTTTTAGATTGCCCCCAGTCTAGCAAGGTGAGGAAATTATGGATTGATGGATGAAGGTCAAAGGTCTCTTAGTACATCTTGAAGTTGTTTGGATGTCAAGGACTGTCCATGGGATGGGATAACATGTTTCTTTGCAAGATAAGGGACTGGTCATGACAAGATAAGATAAAGACATGGTGCATTGATTGAAATGTGGTTGACAAGAGTGGACATGTCAAGAGGATGCTGAAAATAGGTTTTGCATTTTTTTATCTATAATTTATATCAAGACCAAGAGAGGGATTTGATAGGATAATGATAGGATATGGATAGGGAAAGCAAGATCAAGAATGGATAAGGGGAAGGGATATGGATTCAAGACTGTGAAAAGATAGGAAATATGGACCATAGGGATGTGGAAAATATGAAACATATAGGACATGTGATGCTTCTAGGGAGATCCCTAGAAATGTCAAGCTCAAAGTTGGAAAAAAAGGAGAATGGATGCTGATAAGATAAGGGATATGAGGGATATAGGTTAATGGAGGAAATGAAAGGGATATGATATGATAGGAAAATATGGATGGAACATGCCCCCATGTATGGAATGCAAGAGGTTTGTAGATTACACATGATACCTATTTGCCTGGTTTTCATCATGGTACTTGCCCAATGCGTCTGTTTGCCAAGTTTTCACTAGTGGATGAATAATTTTCTCTTTCTTTCTTCTTCTTCTTTCTTTCTTCTTCTTCTTTTTTTCTATTTTTTTTCAAATTCTTTTTTAACTTTTTTGGAAGATAATAGACTCATGATAGGAAATGGAGGAAGGAATTAAGCATCTTTCTCTTCAGATTGTAACCTTATAATATGTTTTATAATAGATCATGGCTATTGAAGGTACACTCAAATATGTTGATAGGGTGATGGAAAAGGGGGGTAAAATGTATGAAGTGGGCTAGGGTAATGCTTTATGCATAGGATTGGACAAGAGGATGGATGGAAGACTATAATATATGTGTTGGATAATGGAGGGATTGTGAGAATAATTGATTTTGAGTGGATGGATATGTGGGAATGAACAACATTAGCACACACCTTGAGGGGTGATGGAGTGATGGAGGAAAAAGAGATTTTTTATTTGATGGAAGAAAATGAGATTTTGGACTTGATGGAGGAATGTTTATCAAATTTGGGACATAAGGACCCAAAATAGATTTGGAAGGTTGGAGGTGTTTAAATGGATGGATAGAAATTTTGGATGCCAACTTGGATTTTTCTTTGGGATATTGTGCTTCAAAAAGCTTCTTAGGAATCCACATGGATTTGGATTTTTTATTCTTTTGTGGGCCCTTAAAAAGCATTGTTTCTATAAGATATTTAGGATCCCATATTGATTTTGAATTTTCTTTTTTCTCAAGGGGCCTTTGTGGCCTTTTGGAGATTTATTTTTCCTTTTAGATCATATTTTTCTTTGTTTTTACATGTCGATTAGACTGGACATGTTGATCCTTGACTGCATGTGGATTTCTTTACTTATGGAACTTATGTTTGGCATCCAAATTGCTTGAAAGGGGAATGTAATTCACGGATGGATAATAATGGTATGGATATTTTTTGGATGGGTGGAAGGTTGTCCAAGATGTGTGCCTTTGCTGACCTTGATTTAGGAAATGAGAAGTGGATTGTGAAGTAGTGGATGGAGGAATATATGGACCTAAGATGGATGGAAGGGGTGAAGGGTATGGTATAAGTTTGGATTTGGATTTGAAAGGGGTACAAACATCTTGAGAATGATTTTTTTAATGGAGGCCATGACCATCATAATTTTCTTTGATATGAAAGAGTTTTAATGTACTTTGTTCATGGAGGTCTAACCCTTTGACTTGATAATGCTTTCTTTGACCAGTAGGATACTTTCTAAAAGACATGAGTCCATTTTGAGGTGGATATGATATGGAAGAAATAATAGGATCATGAAGTGGACTGGACCGGATGGAAGTAGAGGAATCTATTTGAAATCCATGGGGTTCAGGAATAACTTGCATAAATGTGTTGCGATCATGAGGGGGATCAGGAGGAATGATAGGATCTTGTGATGGAATAGGAGCAGTGATAAGATCATTTGGTAGGATGTGATCTTGTGGAGAAGATGGACGATTAGGACATGGAGATGAAGGAATCATAGGATCATGAGGAGGATCTGTAGCTGGATGATGTGATCTTGTTGTGGAGATGAAGATGAAGGGATACTTTGATCTTGACTTGGAAGAGGACCATCAGACTTCATTTTAGGTGTGATTTTCTCTTGGCTATGAATGGAATCCTTCAAAGGAATGGGAAGGACATCATGATCTTGATTAGGAATGGGATGTGGAAGGTCCATAAGACTTGGAAGGAAACTTTTTTCTTGGGATGGAAGGGGATCAGCTTGGATAGTGGTGGTACCCTAAATTTTGAGAATTTAGAAGTACCAATCCATTATCAAGAAGCATGTTTCTCCATACTTAAAAAAATCAAAGGAAGGAAGCTCTATGACACAAATAAATAGAACTAACTAATCGAAGCCTTCAAAAAATGCTGGAATTTAGACCTGCTACAAAGATGATACCAACAAAGGCTAAAGATGGTTGAATTTTAAAAATCTAAAAATGCCACTGTTTGGGAAATCAAATTTCCTATCCCCAACAAAAATATTAGCTTTTCAAGATGTGTTTTGGATTTTAGACCAAAGCCAAATCCGAAAGTTAGGCAGTTATTTTTTAGTTAGTTTATTATTTTTTTAAAAATAATTTGTAATAAGGGTTGTGTCTTTTCACCCTAAAGAGGTGTGAAAGCCACACACACACACACACACACACACATATGTATGTATGTATGTATGTATAGTGTAAAATGTAAAGAGAAGACAATACACTATAATACAATTAGACCTATTTGGATAGTTTTGGATCAATAATTGTAACATGGACCTAGATGTACTACATTTTTAAAAATCAATAAAGATAATTTATTTTTCTTTCACATGTGTAATAGTTTCATTATCATTTTACAATTAGTCCCTCAGATAAATCAATAGAACTTCAAAGTGATAGTTTCTTGTGCATACTTCCTGATCTGGTTCATAGTCTTTATTATCAATTGGTTTTTCTCATTTTGCATGGTTAAATTCTGTTGATTGAGGCCTCAATTAATTGTTGAGAAGTAATATCCTTTTGAAATATCTCTAAACTTGTTACAAGGTTGCATGTTCCTTCCATAACACCTTTGAAGTGATAAGTTTTCTTGTAAAACTATCTCTGAGCTTGAACATAAGATTGGAATAATCTTGACTCTATTTCCCATGGTATAATAAGGCACTAGTCTAATCATTATTTAAATTATAGCTATTCAGTTTATTGTTATAGTTTTGTGATATCTTATCTATTTGTTCATTTCAATTTACATACATATTTACTAACCATTCTTTCAATTACTCAAAGTATTTCAGTTTACAGTTTATGATATATTAATTTCAGTTATATTTCTTTCAAGTTCCTTTCCATACTTGAGAGAGAGGGTTTGAGGTGTGTTCTATCTAATATAAAAATCCTTAAGACTTGAAGGATAAGTTTAAGGTATATGCCTACCAGCCTTGGTTCTGCAGAGCTAGAATTGTAAAGGGTTCAACCTTGACTTGGTTGAATCTCATTAGTTGGCCAAATCACTTGGGTTTCCCAGTATTGGATTGGCAAGTCCATAGGAAATCCAATATGTTGATTTGAGCACCAACAGATTAGCTAATCTACTAGGGATTTGTTCAAAAGAACATTTTTGTATTTTAACTAGAAGCTCTGGTGATATATTTAAGACTCTACTGGGAGAAAATAACTCAAAAGATAGTAAGTATTTTCCTTCTGATAAGAAGGTGGTGACTCTATTTAATAAATTATTTCAGTCAATGACTCTACTGAGGGAAAAGACTCAAAAGGAGATAAAAAGGTGGCGATCCTCTATGTCAAATTTTTTAATTTCTCCACTAAGGGAGATAGCTTGGAAGTGATGAGTATTTGTCCTTTAATTAGTAATAGAATATCTATTACATAATGTTTAAAATTTTGTTCAAAAGGTTTTTGATTCCCGTTGATACCAGGCCTTTGGATCTTAGAAATTTTCAATGTAGTTCTAATGAATTATTTTCAGAACTTTCACAAAGGGTTCCTAAATTTTATGGAGATTATGATGAATCGACTCTTGATCATTTGGATATTTTTCATATATTCCTTGATAATTATGAGGTCCATACAAAAGATGATGGCATGAAGATGTTTGCATGGTCATTAAAAATAATTCACAAGAATAATATGAATCATTACCTACGTAGTCTATCTCATCATGGAGACAGTTTGAGAAGTGGTTTCTTGATACGTTTCATGATGCCAGTGGTGAAGAAGAAAACATGTTTAATGAACAAAACATGTGCTATGAACAAGAAGGAGAGCCAAATTATATTTTGGAGGAAGAATCTTACATGTCCCCTTTAGATACATTCTTTAGTTTAAAAATATATAAACGTAAACCTGCAGTACATTTGTTCATGAGAATGATAAAGATCTATCAAAAAATACCTTTAGATATAAGGCCTCTAGGAAGGGAATTAATGGATAAACTTTGTGAGTTAAGAATCTACCATGATTCTCAACTAATAGTTTTTCTTGAGAAAATATGTGAAGTATTGAGGGAAGAAAATAATGGTGACATAGAGGAAGAAAATTTGGATCAGATTGATGAAGAATTTGTACGTAGTGAGATTTGCATGAAAACATGTATCAATGACCATGATGATGAGGAAGAAGATCTTCTCAGTAGAAAAGAAATCTCATATTTACTAGACATGGAATATCAAAAAAATGTTGAGAAAAGTGGTCAAATTTTTTTCTCAATGCACCATGATAAGAAAGTTGATGGATCAGTACATACTTAGGGGGTACTAGATGAAGAAGATGATAAATTTCAGGAATCAAATAACAAAGATGAAATAGAACAACATACAATATATGAACATGAAGAAGTTTCAGATGAAAGCTCTTATGGATATATGCCCAAGTTCTCTATATCCTTGATTCCATTATTTGAAGAATATTTTCTATGCAATCAAGTCCATCAACATCATGATAAAGATAGCGAGTCTAGTGATCATTTTGAAGATGATGAAACTCAAAATATGTATGGTGAAGTATATTCAGAAAGTGAGACATGTATTATTTCATCCTATGAGAAGAAGTTGTATCAAACATGTGAAGATGAGATGAAATCAAATAGACATAATGAGGAGAATGTGTTGAAGATTACTTTTTAAAATTATCTGAGTATCCTATCTGATCAAATTCTTGATAAGAAGGAAGTTCTTGAATGTGAGTTATCTCCAAATAATTTTTGTGAAACTAAACAACATCTTGAGTATAGGGAAGATAATGTACATAAAGGCATCCAAGTAGAAGAGATTAATCTAGTTACTTATAGGGTTGATCAAATGCATGGGGATCTTCTATTTAGCAAGGAATACATTGCACATGTTGAATTTTCTAAAGGTAAACAAAATTCAAAGCGTGTTAATAAAGAAATGGATGTTGTCCATAAGAGTGGTGGCATCATATTCGGGAGATCCAAAGTATTACATGATCAAAATTATGTGTTTGATAGAGGAAAGAAGCAGTGTTCATTATTTTTTGGGGGCCTAGGGCCACCCAATTTTAGTTTGCATCAGATTAAGTGTGGATACTTGGTCTACTTCTCCAAAGATAGCTAGAATCTTTCTATGCTCATAGGGAGCATATGTCCCCAGAAAGAGCCACTGGTGGTACCCTAAATTTTGAGAATTTAGAAGTACTAATCCATTATCAAGAAGCATGTTTCTCCATACTAAAAAAAATCAAAGGAAGGAAGTTTTATGACACAAATAAATAGAACTAACTAATCGAAGCCTTCAGAAAATGCTTGAATTTAGACTTTATACAAAGATGATACCGACAAAGGCTAAAGATGGTTGAATTTTAAAAATCTAAAAATGACCCAGTTTGGGAAATCAAATTTTCTATCCCCAATATAAATATTAGATTTTCATGAGGTGTTTTGGATTTTATACCAAATCCAAATCCCAAAGTTAGGTAGTTATTTTTTAGTTAGTTTATTGTTTTTTTAAAATAATTTGTAATAATGGCTGTGTATTTTCACCCTAAAGAGGTGTGAAAGCCACTCAAATACATATATATACATAATGTAAAATGTAAAGAGAAGACAATACACTATAGTACAATTAGACATATTTGGATAGTCTTGGATCAATAACTATAACATGGACCTAGATGTACTATATTTTCAAAATCAATAAAGATAAGTCATTTTTCTTTCACATGTGTAATAGTTTCATTATCATTTTACAATTATTCCCTCAAATAAATCAATAGAAATTCTTCAAAGTGAAAATTTGATGTGCATACTTCCTGATCTGGTTCATGGTCTTTATTATCAATTGGTTTTTCTCATTTTACATGGTTAAATTCTATTGGTTGAGGCCTTAGTTAATTGGTCTGTCATTTGAGAATTAATATCCTTTTGAAATATCTCTGAGCTTGTTTCAAGGTTGCATGTTCATTCCATAACACCTTTGAAGTGATAATTTTTCTTGTAAAACTGTTTCTAAGGTTGACCATAAGATTGGAATAATCTTGACTCTATTGCCCATGGTAGAATAAGGCACTGGTCTAATCATATTTTGGATTATAGTTATTCAGTTCATTGTTATAATTTTTTGATATCTTATCTATTTGTTTATTTCAATTTACATACATATTTACTAAACATTCTTTCAATTACTCAAAGTATTTCAATTTACAGTTTATGATATATTACTTTCAGTTAGATTTCTTTCAAGTGTCTTGCCATACTTGAGAGATAGGGTTTGAGGTGTGTTCTATCTAATATTAAAAGCCTTAAGAATTGAAGGATAATTTTAAGGTATAGGCCTACTAGCCTTGGTTCTATAGAGCCAAAATTGCAAAGGGTTCAACCTTGCCTTGGTTGAATCTTGTTAGTTGGCCAATCACTTTGGGTTTCCCAGCGTTGGATTGGCAAGTCCATAGGAAATCCAATCTGTTGATTTGAGCAACAATAGATAGGATGGTCAAGGATAGTGGAATCTTCATGAGTTTCTAGAAGTATAATATCTTGGTCAAAAGCTACACAGGTTTGGTCATTCTTGGTATCTCAATCTTGATTTTATTTAGGACTTATTTCTTCATGCTTTGCATCATGCTCTTGATATAGGATATCAATTGGAATATGTATGGTGGATTCTTGGAAGGGTTCAATGTTTTGACATGAGGGAGATGGATTTTGAATGGGACTCCCTGGAGTGGGTTCATCTAGGAATGGAGTACATGGTGGCATTGGATCTAGGATAGTTGAGTCGTAAAAGGGATTAACATTGAAATCTATTATGGATAGCCCTTGGGAGGTCTCATCACTGGATATATCATTTGATAGGAATGGAAAAGCTTTCTCTTGTGACTGTTCAAGGGATGAAGGACTAGTGGGAAACATAAAGGCTTCTTGTGGGACAACTTCTTCATAGGAGATAGATGTTTCTGTTGGTGCTCATATCAACAGATTAGATTTCCTATGGACTCTCCAATCTAATGCTTGGAAACCCAAGTGATTTGGCCAACTAACAAGTCACAACCAAGGCAAGGTTGGAACTTTTGTAATTCTAGCTCTGCAAAACCAAGGCTAGTAGGCCTATACCTTGACTTATCCTTCAAGTTACAAGGATTTTTATAGAAGATAAGTAACACTTCAACCTTTTCTCTCAAGTATGGCAAGGCACTTGAAAGAAATCTAACTGAAAGCAATATATCCTGAACTATAAATTGAAATACTTTAAGTAATTGAAAGAATGTTTGGTAAATGTGTATGTAATTTGAAATGAACAGATAGATAACCCAAAACTATAAACAATGAACTGAATAACTATAATCCAAATAATGATTAGACCAGTGCCTTATTCTACCATGGCAATAGATTCAAGATCATTCCAATCTTATGTTCAACCTCAGAGACAGTTTTACAAGAAAACTTATCACTTCAAAGGTGTTATGGAATGTACATGCAACCTAATACAAATTCAGAGATATTTCAAAAGGGTAATACTTCTTAGATGAAAGACCAATTGAATAAGGCCTCAATCAATAGAATTTAACCATGCAAAATGAGAAAACCAATTGAAAATATAGATTATGAATCAAATAAGGAAGCATGCACATCAAACTATCACTTTGAAGAAATTCTATTGGTTTATCCGAGGGACTAATTGTAAACTGATAATGAAACTATTACACATGTGAAAGAAAAAAGACTTATCTTTATTAATATTGAAAAAAATAGTACATCCAGGTCCATGTTATACTTGTTGATTAAAAACTATCAAAATTTTTGAAATTGTATTATATTATATTCGCTTCTCTTTAAATTTTACATTATGTGTGTGTGTGTGTGTGTGTGTTTGAGTGGCTTTCACACCTCTTCAGGGTGAAAATACATAACTCTTATTACAAATTATTTTGAAAAAACAATAAACTAACTAAAAAATAACTACCTAACTTTTGGATTTGGCTTTGGTCAAAAATCCAAAACACCTTGTGAAAAGCTAATTATTTTTTTGGAGATAGGAAATTTGATTTCCTGAACTGGGTCATTTTTAGATTTTTAAAATTCAACCATCTTTATCCTCTGTCAAAATAATCTTTGTAGCAGGTCTAAATTCCAACATTTTATGAAGGCTTCAATTAGTTAGTTCTATTTATTTATGTCATAAAGCTTCCTTCCTTTGATATTTTTTAGTATGGAGAAACATGCTTCTTGATAATGGATTGGGACTTCTAAATTATCAAAAATTAGGGCACCACCATTGGCTCTTTCTGGGGATGTATGCTCCCTGTGAGCATAGTGAGATTCTAGCTATCTCTAGAGAAGCAGACTAAGTATCCACACTTAATCTGATGCAAAGTGATTTGTTTCTCATCTTTAATATTTATCTTTATACCAATAGGATTCATGAATAACTTTCATAGGAACTTTCAATTGATGGGCCCCAGGCCCCCCAAAAAATGAACACTGCTTCTTTCCTCTATTGAATACATAATTTTGATCATGTAATACTTTGGATCTCCCAAATACGATGCCACCACTCTCATTGAAAACATTCATTTCTTTATTAACATGCTTTGACTTTTGTTTACCTTTAGAAAAGTCAGCAGGTGCACTATATTCCTTCCTAAATAGAAGATCCTCATGCATTTGATCAACCCTACAAGTAACTAGATTAAGCTCTTCTTCTTGGATGCCTTTACGTACACAATCTCCCCTATACTCAATATGTTGTTTCTTTTCACAAAAAGGATTTGGAGATAACTCACATTCAGGAACTTCCTTCTTATCAAGAATTTTATCAGATAGGATACTCGAATAATTTTCAAAACTAATCTTCAACACATTCTCCTCATTATGTCTGTTTGATTCCATCTCATCTTCACATGTTTGATACAACTTATGCTCATAGGATGAAATAATACATGTCTCACTTTTTTAATACACTTCCCCATATATATTTTGAGTTTTATCATCTTCAAAATGATCACTAGGCTCACTATCTTTATCATGATGTTAATGGACTTGATTGTATATAAAATATTCTATAAATAATGGATTCAAGGATATAGAGAACTAGGGCATATCTCCATGAGAACTTTCATCTGAAACTTCTTCATGTTCATATGTTTCATGTTGTTCTATTTCATCTCCATTATTTGATTCTTGAAATTTATCATCTTCTTCATCTAGTACCCCCTAAGTATGTACTGATCCATCAACTTGCTTATCATGGTGCATTGAGAAAAAAAATTGACCACTCTTCTCAACATGTTTTTGATATTCCATGTCTAGTAAATATGAGATTTATTCTATACTGAGAAGATATTTTTCCTCATCATCATGGTCATTAATACATTTTTCCATGAAAATCTCACTACGTATAGATTCTACTTCAATCTTTCCTCTATGTCATCATTCTTTTCTTCCCTCAATACTTCACATATTTTCTCAAGAAAAGATAGTAGTTGAAAATCATGGTAGATTCCTAACTCACAAAGTTTATCCATTAATTCCCTTCCCAGAGGC
>MU225736.1:1580651-1614755 GCA_018584345.1 Thuja plicata
AAACATAGATTGGTTGTCGAGAAACAAAATAACATAATTTTCTATTGATGTTAGATTTCACTTCTATTGTAAACAAGTATTGAAATTCCAATGCACTCTAAATTCTACACATACTCGTTAAGTCCCCCTAAATTAATCGATATGCCAAGCTAATGGAGGAACCGAATGTTTGCCTATGGCCATTTATTAACGATGGTATAAGTTAAACGAATATCTTTGAAAACCTTGCGACCATTTGAGTTTTCTCTTGGGAGGGGAATTATTTTCTATCAAATGGTGGATTTAGAGGAAGTTATTATAAGCTACAGAAACACGTCATTCTTTCTGAAGGGTTGTGATAGCCAGGAGCATGTTTGTTTCAAAGCCATGAACTCGCTCAAAATTTTTTCATCTCCCAATATTTTGAATTCCAGGAATACTTTGTGAATGGAAGAGCTATGTGCTGGAGCCAGACTTTGAAGCATTATTTCCGTCATAATAACATCATACGGATTTCTGCTGACCACACAAATACAGGGGGTAGGTTTGAAAAGTGATTCAAATCAATGCGTGTCAGATTAGAAGGGGGGGAGCTGTCATGCCATTATGAGGGATGGCGACCCATTCCATTGGGGACAGAGGAATGGGTGGAAAAGTATCATCGCATTCATTTTTACACAGGAAGACTCAGAAGCAATGAACATGGCCTTAGGCGGTGAATGTGCAGGGGGCATTGGGGGTTTTTTTTTCATCTTGAGGGGAGGCCGTAAGTGAGAGGAGCCAAGCTGAGCACCTTGTTTTAACTCACGAACTAGAACAGAGTTTGCCATGGTATTTTTGTTCTTTTTTTTTGTATTTGTGAAAATTATATCTTGTTTTTGCATAATAAATTTGTTTTATGGTTTAGGGCTCAGGGTTTATATATAGTTTTTCCTTCTATCTTTTGATGAATCTTGCTCGTATGAATGAAACAAGCAACTGTATAAAAAAGAAGGTAGCTGTGGAAGATCTCTGGTTGATTATTAGCACCAGATCTTGATATCTATAGCAGTTGTGCAGATCATGTAAGACACCCAAAACTCCCATTCGAAACACTAAATTAGAAACCTTAAGGAAAATGCATAATACCTCTATTGAATTTAAGTTACCTTTAATAAGATATAGGGTCCCTGATCATACGAGGTCCTTAAGAACCAACTAGGCTTAGGTAGGGATAATTAGAACGGTCCCCGGTTTATATACGCGCCTGCTTCACTTTGGATTCGAAACTGTGCATACTTAGCCACATCTATGTAGTGTGTGAGGCTTCACCATGAAGTGCACTTGGGATTTCATGAAGAATTTACATTTTGGACATTGCTACTACAGACAGTGAACCTTTGGTGTGGCCCGTCTAATTGTTGTTTTTCTTTATCTTTCACAATTTTAATCAAGAAGCAATTTTTATCCCTATGGACTTTGGAATATTGATATTGTCTGGTAAACTTCAATTGGGGTTGATGTTAATTATTATATTCCTATATAAGGATGTGCATTTGTCTGCAATCCATTCTGATCATTGAACGGATTAGAAAACTGTTAAATATCTAAGCACTTGCAAATGTCTTCTTGGAATACTCTATTTCCTCCATTAGGACATGTAGTGGTTCTGATATACTCCTGTCTCTAGATGGTCATCTATATTTAATGGCACAAAGATATTAGGTTGTTGTATTTTATCTCTGATGACCAGAATAGATTGCTAGCATAATCTATGTTGTTGTGTAAACTGTCTTACATTAGATTTGTGACTATTTTGTGGAAGTTGTCCATAGCATATTCTCTGAATCACTGATTATTTCGAGCATGATAGTGTCTCATCTTTTTCAAACTATACGGATTTACACCTAAAGTTTCAAAGGATCGAATGCTTAAATTCTTAAATGCAAGAAGTTTTAGTCAAACGCAAAACTTAGATGACAAATAGTTATCATAGCCTCTATTTTAAAGAGTAGTTATTTTAACAATGTAATTATAGAGTCTAATGCTTTAAAGAGAAATTTTCCTTTTAATCTAAATTCGTATAGGGTAACGTCTTCTTTACTTGTGAAATGAGCTAGATGGAGCTATCCTTCCTACATAGATATATATATATTTCAAAAAAAAATATTGGATTAAACCTCTCATGTCCTATATGTAAAGCAATATTTATATTTTCTTTTCTATTGAATAATTTGAAGGGTTGTTGGTGGAATGAAATAATTTAAGAGTTGATTAGAGATTTAGTTTGGGTGTAAATTTTGGGCATTATAGAAATAGATCTTATAGCCGAGGAAAGGCACATAGATACAGTGAATATGGAAACAACATGCATGGAGAAAAAACATGCCAAAACTGCAGATATGCCTCCTCCTCAGCAAGAGGATGAACAAGGGAAGATGCCCTAGTTCCAACCCTGGATAATTTACCCATTGATGGGTCAGACACGGTCACAACAACAGAGAAGGTCACTTCATCTACTCCAATTAAAAAGAGTCAGGTAACACTTCACTCCCATTCTATTGACTATTTTAATCAAATGCAATATGAAAAGTCAATGTGGGAGCTGGAAAAGGATAGGTTAAAAAGGGAATTAGGTAAGAAACATCAAGAGGTATAATTTCTATAGAGAAAGTTATATTTGGTTACAAATCTAATTCCACAATTGATAAAATTCATACCACCTCCTAGGGTTTATGCTTTGTTTTTGAAAGAACAATTTTTCATGTGTAAATTGATGAGGATCCTTCAGGATCTACACACAAGCATAGACTCACCACAGGAGTTTGTGGTTGCATATGACTAGTCACCAATTGTATTCAAATTTTGTTATGTGAACTCTACTTGCATAATTATGTTGTTCCCTCTGATACTGGTTGGAATCATTTTCTATTTGTTGGAGATATCCACCTATCCACTTTACTCTCTTGGTCCAGTAATGAGATCAACTATGGGGAATAATTAAGAAAATACAGGGGAGTTGAACAAACTATCACACTTCCCGTACGACTAGAAAGTGGTAGTCCCCATAGGTTTTATTATGATTGGATGGAGATAGTATATGGAATGAAATAATCTACCCATCGAAAGAGGATACTGAATAACAGGGAAGAGGTATTTGTAGCATTTGAGCAGCTCTCCTTATTAGATGGAAATAGGGAAGTAGAGGGATTGAGACAGAGATAGGAAATATTACCATTGGCATCAAAGAAGGTTGAACTACACAACCTTATCAACCTAAGAGATGTAGTACATAGAGTTCAATGGTACATACGCTTGGGAAAGCAACCTTGGCATGAGAAGTGGCTTCCACTTTCCTTCCAACCCCCTCTTCTCCTATGGCCACTATATAGTTATATTGACAATGAAGTAGATGAACAATAGGAAATGAGCAGAGAAATTAAAATGGAGCACACCAATGGTTATTTCTAGTGTGTAAGCACCTCCATGACTAGTGAGATACATGAGGGGGATCTTTGAGTTCTTGCAAAGATCAGGAATGTTTTAGTGCTTGAGGACAGGCATTAATCTTCATTGGGGGAAGAAATGATAGGGCATATTAATGTCATAATTTAGAATCCCTAGGACAACTTTTACTAGGATCTTTTCCTTGTTTTCATCATACTTTTCTAGATAATTTTACTTATATTTTCTATTATGTGGCATGCTGCCACCAAACCTTTTTTTATGGTTAGAAACACTTATATACACTACGCTTGGATGAAGATGCTATATTACTTATTTTGGAATTATAGTTATGTCTTTTTGGAATGAATTTTTTGTTTAAACATGAATGATGTATGTGTATCTTGATGTTTGTTATCATAAATGTCTCTAACATCTGGAGTGCAGTGCACCAAATTAGAAATCGTTACCTTGACCAAGTAAAACATGCCCATGTTCTGGATACTCAACCTGGTCTTATAGCAGGTGCACACAAAGAAAACTCAAGTACAAAATAGATGGATTTAGGATGATCAAGGTGGTAGCAGACAAGAAAATACCTAGCCATCATACCAAATTATTTTAGTAAACCTAGGGAAGAGTGGGAAGTTGGATTTGTTGTCAAAAGCATTTCTTTACTCTTTCATGGATCTATTCAATCTCCAGTTTTATAGTTTCCTTTCATGTTTAATAGGGTTGTAATAAAAGCTCTGTCAATATTTATGGAGTGACTAGATAGTAGTTAGATGTTTTATTCTTTAAATAAATTCCATCTCTTATTGAGAAAGAGGGCGTTATCAGTTATAGTTTACATTCTATTTCTTTACACTTGAATTTGTAATAGATTTTTGATCAATAGCGAATGAAATTTTAAATCTGCAGTTCAATATAATTGAGTTTGGATACTCACTCAAGGGGCCCACTTGGTGAGGAATTTGTGTTAGCTAGAGAGGATTATTTACATATATTTTAAGTTTCATTCATCTTGGTTTTTCAATTCTGGTGTTAACACAGTCCCTGCAG
Source organism: Thuja plicata (assembly GCA_018584345.1). Classification (NCBI taxonomy): domain Eukaryota; kingdom Viridiplantae; phylum Streptophyta; class Pinopsida; order Cupressales; family Cupressaceae; genus Thuja; species Thuja plicata. Next base: position 1,585,116 of record MU225736.1, read on the forward strand.
CCAAAAGTCACAAGATAGTCCATCACTCCCTGCAGCCGAAGAGGTAGTACTGATGAAGCATTATGATTAGATTTTCCAGCCTTTTCAAGTTGTAGTGTTCCTTCAAGTGCTTTCACTTCTACATTTCCTTTCCATAATTCTTTACAGCTTTAGAATAGTTTGCTTTCAAAGCAATTTACCTCCTACAGCTATAGAATAGTTTCCTTTAAAAAGCAATTTGTTTCCTATAGCCATAGCGTGGTCTGAGTAAGAATCCTTGGTGCATATAATTTTCTGGCCCATTTCAAGTAATACATCCCTGGGTTGATAAATTAAATGAGTTTCTATAAAGGAGGATAGTTTCTCGGTTGGATGTCCAATCCCTGAGTTATGGTACTTGCCTAGTATTTGATACCTTAATAGAACCAATCAAATAGCTTGGGTAGTTAGTCTTGCACGTGAATTTTTCTCAAGCTTTGATCTTTGTCATTGATGGTAAAGCTAGATTTGAAAACTTGGCACCTGTTTGCCAGGTTTTCACAAAGGTACCTACTCAATAGTGCATGTTTGTTAGGTTTTCACTAAGAGAGCGATTTCATTTATCTTTACTTTTTTCTTTATTTTTTGATTTTTTTTTTGTCTCCAAGGTGCCTGTTTACCAGGTTTTCACCAAGGTAACCTTTTGTATTGTTTGATTTTTTCTGGTATTTTATGGATATGTATAAATTTGCCTTAACCATTGGGACCTCAATCATAGAACCTATTGAGGTGCATGTTGTTTATGTATCATGGGAGATGATCTCCTTCTAGTGTTACTAGTTGGTATGCCCCACTCTTGGTAGATTTGACAATGACATATGGTCCTAGCCAGTTAGGCTTGAACTTTCCATGTTTTACTCTCTCTGCTTGGTTCTTTTGGTTCTCCATTAGGATGAGGTCCCATACTTCAAAGTTTTATGGCCTCACCTTCTTGTGATAATTCCTTCTAAGGCGATTTTGATAGCCTTGTAAGTGTATGAATGCATTTTTTCTTCTTTCGTCTAATAGTTCTAGTTCACTAGGCCTTGATACTCTGTAATCTTCATCTGAAATCAAGTTCTTCAATGATATTCTCAGGGATGGGATTTCCACTTTGAGGGGTAGAACCACCTTCGATCCATATACTAGTGAGAAAGGAGTGGCTCATGTAGGTGTTCTCATGCTAGTTTTCTATGCCCATAATGCAGGACTAAGCTGTAAATGTCAGTCTCGCCCTGATTTATTAACTATTTTCTTCAAGATTTTCAATATTGTTTTGTTTGTCTCTCCAGCTTGATCATTCCCTTGAGGATAAAAGAATGAAGAGAAACCTTGTCTAATTTGGAGTTTTCCACATAGATCTTCAACATATTTGTTTTGGAAAGGTGTACCATGATCTTTCAGGATGGTTTGAGGAATTTCATACCAACAGATGATGTTGTTGAGTATGAACATTGAGATCTACTTTCCAGTTATGTAGGTGAGAGGAATTGCTTCCACCCATTTAGTGAATTAATTTGTTGTTGTTATGATGTACTTATGGCCATTAGATGAGGATGGTGTAATCTTGCCCACTACATCAAATCCCCAAATAGAAAATGGCCATGGTTAAGTGATAGGATTGAGTTCTTGGGCTGGTGCATGGATGAGGTCTCCATGAATATGACATTTCCTACACCTTTGTTCATACTTGTTTGCATATATCTCTAATTTGGGCCAGTAGTATCCCATGTAGATGATCTTTTTACCTAATTTGTTTCCACCTACATGGGTTCCATAAATTCCTTCATGTACCTTATACAAAGCTCTCTGGAATTCTGTGGAAGGGAGACATCATAATAGAGTTTCGTCTAGACTTCTTCTATATAGAGTAGTTGCAAGATGGGTGTACCTAGAGGCTTGGCGAATGAGAGACTTATTTTGGTTCCTAGACAAATCAGGAGGTAAGACACTAATTTGGAGGTAATTGTACATGTCATGGTACCATGTGGTTTCAGGACCAACAAGGACACACATTGATTCTATGATGGGTGCTTGATGTGATGGCATCATGAGTTGCTCCACTATAAATGGGAATCTAGTTTCATTTACTGGAATATCAATCAAGGATGCTATGGTAGCCATCACATCTACAACTTTTTTTTGAGCCCTTGGTACTTGTTCAAATATGATGTAATGGAATTTAGGGTGCAACATGTCCATATGCTCTCTGTATTATATTATCTTCTCATCTTTTGTCAAATAGTCATTATTTACCTAGATAATGACCAACTGTGAATCTCCATAGACCTTAAGTTTCTTTATTCTCCATTGTATTGTCATCTTTACTTCGATAAATAGAGATTCATACTCAACAACATTATTTGTGCATGCAAAGCTAAGTCTGAAAGATTTGGGAATTTCATCATTGTTTGGAGTGACAAGTACTATCCCTGCTCCTGCACCATAGTTCATGCATGATCCATCAAAGTATAGTTTCCATATCTCTATTGTCAGTTGGAGTGTAAGAATAGACTCATCTGGAAAGTTAGATATGATAGGCTGATGATCTTGAATAGGTTCCTCTTCTAGTTGATTCACAATCACTTGCCCTTTGATAGCTTTTCTGTCTATGTATTCTATGCCAACTTCTCTTAGGATCATCACCCACTTCACGAGTAATCAGATGAGTGATGCTTTTTATTAGTAGATATTTAAGGGGATCAATGTGTGCTAACAACTTGGTTTGATGGCTCAACTTGTAGTGTCTTAGCTTTTGGGAAGAAAAGACCACTGCTAGGTATGATTTTTCTATTGGTGTATCATTGAGATAAGAGCCTACCAATGTTCTACTGAGATAATATACAACTCTCTCCTTTCCTTGGTCATCATGTTGTGCTAAGAGCATGCCTAATGTTGATTTAGTTTTTGAGATGTATAGAAGTAATTTCCTACCTTGAATTGGTGGCACCAATATGGGAGACTTGAGTAGATAGTCTTTGAATATCTGGAATGCTTGCTTGCATTTTTCTGTCCATATAAATGTTATGTCCTTGTGTAGTAGATGTTGGAATGGATGACACTTGTCTGCTAATTGAGCTATGAAGCCCCTGATAGATTGAAGCCTTACTTGTAAACCCCTTAGTTTCCTTAGGTTATTTGGTGGTGGCATGTCCAGTATTGCTTTGACTTTATCTGGGGGTACCTTTATGCCTCAGTGTGACACGATGAATCCCAAGTGCTTCCCTGTTGACCCCAAATGCACGCTTTTTTGGATTTAACCAGACATTGTATTCTTTCATCCTGTCAAATATGGATCCCAACACTTTTAGACGATCTTTTCTAAGCATTAAATTGGCCAGTATGTCGTCAACATAGTCATCCATTGTCTTGTGGATGAGATCATGGAAGATGGTTTTCATGGCCCTTTGATATGTTTCTCCCATATTTTTAGACCAAATGGCATGACGTTCCAACAGTAGGTGTCCCATGCACATGTGAAAGTCATTTTATGTTGGTCCTCTAGTGCAATCCTTATCTAATTGTATCCTAAAAATCCATCCATGAGTGATAGCATCTGATGTCCTACTGTGAGATCTACTATCATATCAATGCTTGGTAACAGAAAGTCATCCTTGGGACTATTGGAGCTCTAAATTTTTGGAAAAATTTAGAGTCCTATATAGTGATAAAATTCTAAAAATGGCATCCTAAAATCTATGCCCAATAATTGATGATATTATGAAGTATATGAAATGGGATACAAAATCATATTAAATTTTAGTTAAAAGTTGAGGGATTAGGGAAGGAATCTCTGTGACATGAACAATTAAAATTTTGTAAGCGAAGGTTTCAGAGATGCTGGGATTTCAACCTGTTGTAAAGATGATTCCGACAGAGGCTGAAGATGGTCTAATTTTAAAAATCTAAAATTGACCCGGTTTGGGAAATCCAATTTCCTATCTCTAGTAGAAATATTAGCTTTTAAAAAGGTGTTTTAGATTTTTGGCCAAAGCCAAATCTGAAAGTTAGGTAGTTATTTTTCTGTTAGTTTATTGTTTTTTCAAAATAATTTGTAATAAGGGTTATGTCTTTTCACCCTAAAGAGTTGTGAAAGCCACTCAAACACATATATATACACATAATGTAAAGAGACAAGACAATACATATTTTAATAGGATAGAATTTGATCACAACTACAACATGGACTCTGATGTACTATTTTTTCAACATTAATAAAGATAAGTGCTCTTCTTTTTATTTGTGGTTATAAGTTATATATTTTCAATTAGTCTTTCGGATATTATATTTTATAGGGTGTTTCATTGTGTTAAATTCCCTGAGTATCATAATTCAAAATTAATATATATAGTTTAAATATCAATCGAAAGATCTGCGCATCTTCTCTTGTTTTTATCGGTCTCTTAATTTGAGTTAAATTCGATAAGATTAGCTATATAGATTGATTTGAATTATAAGTCAAGTGGAAGCCTATGAAGTGATAGTCTCACTTTATTAAAAGAAAGTTTTTAAAATTATCTCCGATTGTACGTAGGATTGAGAATTTTCTGACTCTATAGCCCAAGTATTTAGAAGGCACTGATCTAATCATTATTTGGAAATTGTCATTTGGTTCATACTTTGTAGTTTGTAGATTATTTAATCATTACTTCAAAAGCATTACTTTTCATTCCTTAGTATAATCCATTTTAGTCAAGCTTTATAGAGTAGAGATTATCATGAGATTTTTTTCTTTCCTCCAAGGATCATTCACCACCTTTGGAGGAACTTTGTTTTGTGTACACAGTGGTGCGACATAGTGAATTTGATTGTTCAAGGTTAATTTAGGCCTACCAGCCTTGGCTTGATTAAGCCAAAATTGTAGAGGTATCAAGTGGTGCATCACTAATATACCTGTCAGTTGGCCAAAAGAGAATCCATCATTTTTGGGCACCAACAGGGACAAGATTTGTTTAGATCTCTAAAATCTGTGCAGATGTGGATCTGACCACTATGCTTAGTTATGGGTACCATATTAGATATCCAGTCTGTGTATGGGATCAGTCTTATGAATTTAGCATCTAGAAGCTTTTTTAATTCTACTTTGACTAGTAATGCAACATGTGGGTGCATCTTTCTCATCTTCTATTTGACGGGTTTGTCAATGGGTAACAATGGCAGATGATGTAATACAAGCTCTGGGTCTAATCCTGGCATGTCTGAGTAGGAACATGCAAAGCTGAGCTTCCTTTCCTTGAAGAAGCTGATGAATTGTTCTTGCTCCTCTGGCGTGAGTGATTTTTCCAAGTAGATATTCTTTGGATTCTTGTCATCACCCAAATTGACTTCTTCTATTTATTCTGCTAACAATGTTGACTTTTCCTCTACCAAGGGAAGGATTTCCTTCTTTCCATGTTCTAGTGCCTCATTGAGGTTTTCACTAGAAGATACATCTTGTTTCATCTTTTTATCATTTTTTGTGTCAGTAAGCACCTTTCAGTTTTCACTTACTGACAATTATTTTTTTCTTTTTATTTTTCTTTTTTGACTAGAAAGAGGTGCTTCCTCCCCGAAATATGCTGATCTGTCCAAGTTAATAGAGAAGTTGGCCTTGTGGTCGCCTAATGGAATTACTTCTCTAAGTCCCATGAAGTCTGCAATAGCCTCATCATTTTCAAAGAGATCTATATCAAGTTGTCCTTGTTGATCCCATTCTATCAGCTCTGGGTGTACTAGACATAGGTCCTCATGGGGGGGATGAATCTGTTTGGTAGAATGGGACAAATGTGATGGTTCTAACAAAGTAGGAGTGTGATGTGGATGCACCACCTATGGAATTGGTATCAATATGTTTATCGATACATGGTTGGTCATCTATGGTTAATTGGTTGAAAATGTCTTCAATGTGTAGAGTGTTGACTGACCAAGAGGAATAGTCTAGGATTGATGATTTGGAGTTCTGGATGGATCTCCACTCATACTTTTGGGAGTCAATTTTGCTAAGACACTCATCAAATTTCTCACTTTCCTTGTTACCATGGATTTCTTGGTTGAGGGTTAATCAGGAGTAAGAGTTTCCCACTTCAGATGGCAATAATTGTTGTAGTATATTGTTGATCAAAGAATGTTCTAGGTTTTGCCCGCGGTGTAACTCTGCTACTTGTTCTTGATCGATGGGTATGTCTCAGGTGGTAGGACTAGTTCTTTGTTTCCCATAGCATAATCCTCTCTTGTTTCTTTGGGTTGGAGGGAGAGACAGTTCCATTAAACCTTGTTGTCTTTCCCCCAAACTAGTCGTACCCAAACCTTTGCAGCATTGTATAGCCAACTCCATATGTTGACATAGGTAAAGGTGCTTGAAGTGTGTCTTGTGGGTCTTGATGCAGCCATGTGTTAATATCTAGATCAAAATGGTTTTCTTCTACAATGTCTCCCCATCTGACAAAGGTTATGGGTGGACACCTAAATAGAACAGGTTCTGGGTTTTATGTTGTAATTTCTGGTTGTGGTGTGTTGTATGACCTTGGGCTCTGAGGTATGTTTGTGATAGTGAAGGCTTCATCATAGATATATTCACCACATCCTTTGTCAGTAATATAAATTTTTCCCGCTCTTCTCATGACATCTTTGGGAATTGAATTTGAGGTGGAAGGGATACTTGCCTCTTGGTTTGATGGAACCTGGTTGTCAGTACTTCTTTTGATAGTGTTGTAGTATTGGAATGGGTTTGGATCTCCTTCTATAATGATTTCTTCCCCCTGGTGTGGGAACTTAATGCACTGATGATATGTGGAGGGTACAGATTGCACCTCATGTATCCATGGTCTTCCCAGTAACATATTGTAACCCAATTCTAAGTCTAGGAGTTGAAAGGGCGTGTTCTTGACAACTGGGCCAATCCTGACTGGTAGTATGATAATACCTTTGGAAGATCTATCTTCTTCATTATAGGATTTGATGTTGATAATTTTTGTGACATCAATACTGGATTTAGAGTATCCTAAGTGCTTAATTACCTTCAAATTATAAATGTTTAAACTAACCCCACCATCAACAAGGACTCTACGGATTGACTTCTTATGAACCTAGATGAGCAAGTGCAAGGGATCATTGTGTGAGGGTTTGTGTGGCAGCACGTCATGGTCTGTGAAGGTTACTGGTGCAGGGGACCTCTAATTTTGATGTTTTAGCATGTTTTTGGGTTGGGTTAGGTGTTGTTGTGTGGTTTTTCATAGATCTAATAGGTTGGATACAATGTTGTTTAACTTCATGATTGTAAGAGCCCATAGTGCTCAGTAGGTGCTTTAGGGTCATTTTCACCTAAATTAGTGAAAGTTGCTATTTTGTTGAAATTTGGGGTTTAATGTGTGTTTTAGGACCCTACATATCCTACCTAGGGTCATGAAATTCAAAATCACCCATTGAGTTGACAAAATGGGTCAAAATGCTCAAAATGCAAAAGTTGCTAGCAACTTTGAATAGTTGCTCGAGCAACTTTTGCAAGAAATGGACAAAATGTAGTTAGATCAATTGTAACTACCCATGCTCAGTATATGAGTATATAATTGATTATTTGAGATGGTTAATAAAATTTTGGATTGCAACATTTCTTTTTGGTACTCATGTACGGATGACTGTAACTGCATTCTTGTAATTTGCATTGTTTCATTGATACTGTACGGCTGTGTACGGATTGGCATAGGTGATCGGACCCCATGGGGGTGTAGTGATTTCAATTAAATTTCATATGTAATAGATATTTTGTTTCCAATTTCTTCTAGTGTGAAGTTAGTGAATTTTTAAAGTCATTGGTCTGCAAGTGACATTACAATGTTGTTTAGTTAGAAATGGCTCTAACCTAAGAACCCACCGGTGGATTTGGATGAAACCATGGGGGAAGTAGGGTTAGAGTCTCTAAATAGGGTTTTTTTTCATTTTTTTTTGTTTCAATGGATTTCCTAGACCAAATGGGAAGTGCTATGGCTGACTCTTGAATACAGGTGAGCCAGGACAGGGTGAAGAAAGATTTGGTTCAAGCACCCATAAACTTTAGGAAAAGACTTAGTGGCATTTTCAGATGCCCTAGATAGTCTCATAAAAGGATTCAAAGGTGGAAGGAGGTGAATCAAAGTTTGGAGATCAATTTGACAATTGTTTATGTCGACTGGTCCAGAGGCCTAAATAATATGCTAAAAACTAGGGCCTAGTGGAAACTAGGGTTATGTGTGCATCCAGAAGTCAGGACTTTGGATTCTGATAGTGTTCATAAATACCTTGAATATTTTCAAGGTCTTTTGTTGATTCATTTGGAGAATTTGGGAGCAATAGCCCAAAAACATTGAATTTAAACCTACTAGGAATTAGGCAATTAGGCCTCCTAGTGAAATTGGGACCAATTGGATTGGTAATGGTTCTAGAAGTGTGGGAAAGGTTTCAAAATGACCTTTGATGGGTCAAGAAGATAGATAAGAGTCTAAGTGGATGTATGGGAAGATCATATGCAGGGGTTTTGGATTCTAGGAGGAAATATAGTGAAGAAGACTAGGCATTTAGGGAACTAGTTGGACTAGTTAAGCCTAGAAACTTTAGAATATTCAAAAGATCAAATATACCTTGGAGGAGAAGTTGATGGTGAGGGTCTTGGAGATCCTAATTGGAGAAGAAACCAAAAGGGACTAACCATTGGAAGGTTAGGTTAGAGAAGGAAACATGTTGATTGTTTGAAACACTAGAATACCAAACCCTCTGCATCAGAGTGGTATCAGAGCGAGAATTTCTTGAAGTTTGTGTATGTCTAAAGTGGAAAAGAGTCAAGAGGTAGACAACATGCCTCCTAAGGAAATGAGTAGGGATTCCATAGAGGAATTGGTTTAGGGCCTCTTGGAGAAGGATAGTGTGTTTGAGATAAAGGGAAAAAAGATCACTGAATGGGGAGATGAGAGTGATGAGGATGTTGAAAGTTAGTCAGAAGAGTCATCTAACAAAGGTAAAGAACCTGAGATGGACAAAGAACAAAAGGTATTATTAGATGCCTTTAAGTCCCTTAAGAAGGATAGTATGGAACACATACCATATTACTGTGGCAGCCTAAATGGAGAAGATTTTTTGGATTGGCTTGAATCCATTGAAAACCAATTTGATTACAAGGAAGTCTCAAAGGAGAAGAGAGTCAGCTATGCTAATGCTAGACTCAAAGGATTTGCATTGGTATGGTGGAACATTATGCAGGATGATAGGGTAACCAGTGGAAAGAAGAAGATTGTTTCTTGGGAGAGGATGAAGATCAGATTGAGGGCACAATTATTGCCTACTGACTATGAGATACAAATGTATCAAAAGTTGTAGAACTTGAGACAAAAGAAGATGACAGTAAGTTCTTACACCGAGGAGTTTCATAAGTTGGGTGTAAGAGCTAGAAGACAAGAAGATGAAATGGAGAAGGTGGCAAGGTATCTCAATGGGTTGAGACAAGGGATTCAAGATGAGATTAGCATGATGGCTCCTAATAGTATGCACAAGTGTTTCCAATTAGCCTTGAGAGAATAGGATAAGGCCAAAAGGAGGAAAGACTTCCATCAAAGGGGAAGAGGTGGTAACAATAATAGAGGTTTTCAGAGAGGCGAAAGTAACTTTGGTAGAGGACAGAGCCCTAATAGACAAGAAGATAATCATTCTATGGATAAGAGTGGGGGTAATCAGTTTAGAGGATCTTTTCAGAGATGAGGATATAGAGGAAGAGGGCCTCCTAGACAAAGGTTTCAGTCCCAAGGAAGATCCAATTCAATCTTTACTAGAAAGTGTTACAATTGCAACCAAGTGGGCCACACAATGGGTAGGTGTACTGAAAAGACTTCCTCATCTTCAATGGGGGATAGAAGAAATTAGTTGGTACAAGAGCATGACACACAAAGTGTTACTTCTCCCATTTCCAAGGAAGGGCTAGTATTGGATGGAGATAACTTGATGTTAAGAAGAACTTTGTTGAAAGTGCCTAGCACTATAGAGCCACCTCAAAGAAAGATTTGTTTAAGACAACTTGTAGGTCTCATGGGAAGATTTTCAAAGTGATATTGGACTCTGGATCCACTACAAATATAGTATCCATAGAGATGGTGGACAAATTTAAATTAAGAAGAATACCTCATACCACACCCTATAAAGTTTCATGGTTGAACAAGGGTCAACAAATAGTGGTAGATGAACAAACCTTGGTGGATTTTGAGATAGGGGAGTATAGGGACAAGGTCCTATGTGACATACTACCATTGGATGATTGTCATCTTCTTCTAGGGCATCCATGGTAGTATGATGTCAAAGCAATACATGATGGAGAAAAGAATAGTTATGTGATTATCAAGTTAGGGAAGAAGTTTTAGATGGATCCTTTGTCAAAGCCTAATGAGGAGAAACATGTGGGAACTAGTGTGATGTTATTGAGTGGGAAGGAGTTTCTAAAATCCATGAAGAAGGAGAAAGGAGTCTATTGTGCAGTGATAGTGAAGCCAAAGGAGGAGACCAAAGAGAAATTCAACATGCCACCAGAGATACAAGCATTGTTGGAAAGATACCATTACATAGTGGATAATGGAATGACAAGTGCATTACCACCTATGAGGGATGTAAGAGATTAGATTGAACTCATTCCTGGAGAAAATTTGTCAAACAAAGAAGCATATAAGATGACACCCAGTCAAAATGTAGAGATAGAAAAATAGGTTCAAGATTTGTTGGATAAGGGATTGGTAAAGAAGAGTTTAAGCCCATGTGATGTGCCTACAGTAATTGCACCTAAGAAGGGTGTAAGATGGAGGATGTGTATGGACTCTAGGGCTATAAACAAGATCACAATTAGGTATAGATTCCTAATGCCACAAATAGAAGACTTGATGGAAAATTTAGGAGGTTCTTGTTACTTTTCTAAGGTGGATTAGAAGTTAGGATACCATAAAATAAGAGTGAGGCATGGTGATGAGTGGAAGAAATCCTTCAAGACCAATGAAGGGCTGTATGAGTGGCTAGTAATGCCCTTTTGCCTAAGTAATGTACCTAGCACATTCATGAGGCTCATGAATGAAGTGCTAGCGGATTTTATTGGTAAGTTTGTAATAGTTTACCTTGATGATATTTTGATCTTTAGCAGGTCCAAGGAGGAGCACATGAAGCATTTGGATATGGTCTTAAGGAGGCTACATCAAGAAAAATTTATGATCAATCAAGAAAAGTGTGAGTTTTTGAAAACTAAATTAGTTTACCTTGGTTTTTTGGTTTCTAATGGATGTATGAAGATGGACCCTGATAAAGTTAAGTCCATTTTGGAATGGCCTAAACCTAGGTCCATAGGAGATGTTAGGAGTTTCCATGGTTTGGCCTCCTACTATAGGAAATTTGTAAGAAATTTTAGTTATGTATATGCCCCTATTCTCAATACCATCAAAGGGGGAATCAAATGTCAGTTTAAATAGACTCTGGCAACAGACCAAGGGTTTGAAATGTTGAAAAAGAGAATTGAAGAGCTACCTACTCTTAGGTTTCCCAATTTCAATAAACTCTTTGTGGTGGAGTGTGATGCTAGTAAGTTGGCTATTGGAGAAGTGTTAAGCCAAGAGGGACATCATATGGCATTATTCTCAGAGAAGTTGAATGAGGCTAAACAAAAGTACTCCACCTATGATTTGGATTTATATGCTATGGTACAAGCCCTTAAAAAGTGGAGACACTACCTATTACCAAGGGATTTTGTGGTCTACACTGATAACCGTGCTCTAAGTTTTTTGAATGGGCAAGAAAAATTGAATCAAAGGCACTTGAAGTGGGTAGAATCATTGTAGGATTATACATTTGTCATAAATCATAAGAAAGGGGTTAGCAACAAGGTTTCAGATTCTCTAAGAAGAAGAGTACTCACAATACAAGAGATACAATTGCAAAGTGTAGGGATGGATGATTTGAAGGACATATACAGGGAGGAAAAAGATTTCATAGATGCCTATGAGGCATGTGTGAAGTTCCAACAGGGCTTCAAAGTGGATTTCAATGATTTTATGTTATAGGAAGTCCTATTGTTTAAAGGACATCTTATGTGTATACCTCAGTGTTCAATGAGGGAGAACATTGTGAAAGAGAAACACCAAGGAAGATTGGGAGGCAACTTTGGAGTGGATAAAACATTGGAGCAAGTGAATAGGCATTACTACTAGCCTAAGTTATAGTCATATGTTAGGATATTTGTAGAGAAATGTCAAATTTGTCAGAGGGAAAAAGGGAAAAGTAGCAATAGTGGGTTGTATCAACCTCTCTCCATACCCCAAAGGCCTTGGGAGTGTCTTAGTATGGACTTTGTTTTGGGGTTACCAAGGACAAGTAGGGGTCATGACAGTGTGATTTTAATGGTGGACCATTTTAGAAAAATGGCACACTTCATTCCATGAAAGAAAACCAATGATGATTTTCAAATTGTAGGTCTATTCTTTAGGGACATTGTAAGGATCCATGGATTGCCACTGAATATTGTAAGTGACAGAGATAGTAAGTTTGTGGGTCACTTTTGGAGGACCCTATGGAAGATGCTTGGCACAAACTTATCTTTCTCTTTATCCTACCATCCATAGATAGATGGACAAATGGAGGTAGTCAATAGGTCACTTGGAAACTTGTTAATATGCTTGACCAAGCAACATGGACAGTCATGGGATCACGTCATAGGGAAAGAAGAGTTTTCCTATAATGACTCCATTAATAGGAGTATAGGTAAAAGCCCATTTGAGATAGTATATGGGGTCAATCCTAGAGGAATATTGGAGTTGAGAGATCTCAATTTGAAGGATAGGAGGAGTGCACAATGAGAGTCATTTGCAGAATAGATTAAGGAACTTCATGATCAAGTCAACAAGAATTTACAAAATGAAGTGGAGAAGTATAAGTTCAAAGCTGATCAGAGAAGAAGGAATTTTTAGTTCAAGTTAGGGGATCTAGTACTTTCCTATCTCATGAAGGAGAGGCTACCCAAGGGTCAACCTACTAAACTACTCATGAAGAAGATAGGGCCATTGAAGATTTTGCATAAGTATGGAAAGAATGCCTATGAGGTGGAGTTGCCTCCTGATTTGGGGATTTCACCCATTTTCAATGTTTGTGACCTATATCCCTACAAGGGACCATCTCTAGACATAGGTCAGTGTACTCTTGCAGATTTGGGGGATGATAATTGGGTGAAAGACTTGCCTACCACAATGCCACTAAAATTGGAAAGTGTACTAGATTATAAACTGATCGAGAAGACAAGGAAGGGTAACTACAAGGAGTACCTCATCAAGTGGCAGGGACTACCTAAAGCTGAGGCCACTTTGATGATAGAACTGGACATTTTAAACATGTGGTCACCCTTAAAGATCTCCTAACTCAAGGGACTTGAGTTATTTATCCTAGGGGAGTATGGTGCAGGGAACCTTCCATTTTGATGTTTTAGCATGTTTTTGGGTTGGATTAGGTGTTGTTTTGTGGTTTTTCATAGGATCCAATAGGTTGGATACAATGTTGTTTAACTTCATGATTGTAAGATCCCATAGTGCTTAGTGGGTGCTTTAGGGTAATTTTGGCCTAAATTAGTGAAAGTTGATATTTTGTTGAAACTTGGGGTTTAATGTGTGTTTTAGGACCCTACATATCCTACCTACAGTCATGAAAGTCAAACTCACCCATCAAGTTGACAAAAGGGGTTAAAATGCAAAAGTTGCTTGAGCAACTTTTTCAAGAAATGGACAAAATGTAGTTAGATCAGTTGTAACTACCCATGCTCGATATATGAGCATGGATTCGATGATTTGAGATGGTTAATGAAATTTTGGATTGCAACATTTGTTTTTGGTACTTCTGTATGGATGACTGTAATTGCATTCTTGTAATCTGCATTGTTTCCTTGCTATTGTATGGCTATGTATGGATTGGCATAGGTGATCAGACCCCATGGGGTTTAGTGATTTCAATTAGCTTTCTTATGAAATAGATATTTTGTTTCCAAGTTCTTTTAGTGTCAATTTAGTGAATTTTTAAAGTCGATGGTCTGCAAGTGACATTATAGTGTTGTTTACTTAGAAATGGCTCTAACCTAAGAACCCACTAGTGGATTTGGATGAAACCATGGTGAAAGTAGGGTTAGAGTCTATAAATATGGTTTTTGTTTGCATTTTTGTAGTTTCAATGGATTTCCTAGACCAAATGGCAAGCCCTATGGCTGACTCTTGAATACAGGTGAGCCAGGATAGGGTGAAGAAAGATTTGGTTCGAGCACCCATGAACTTTAGGAAAAGACTTAGTGGCATTTTTAGATGACCTACATAGTCTCCTAAAATTATTCAAAGGTGGAAGGAGGTGAATCAAAGTTTGGAGATCAATTTGACAATTTTTTATGATGACTGGTCTAGAGGCCTAAATAATAGGCTAAAAACTAGGGCCTGGTGGAAACTAGGGTTATGGGTGCATCTAGAAGTTAGGAATTTGGATTTTGATAGTTTTCATAGATACCTTTAAGGTTTTAAAGGTCTTTTGTGGAGTCATTTGGAGAATTTGGGAGCAATAGCCCAAAAATAGTGAATTTAGACCTAATAGGAATTAGGCAATTAGGCCTCCTAGTGAAATTGAGACCAATTGGCCTAGAAGTGTGGGAAAGGTTTTAGAATGACCTTTGATGGCTCAAGAAGATAGATAAGAGTCTAAGTGGATGTATGGGAAGATCCTAAGTATGGGTTTGGGATTCTAGGAGTAAATCTAGTGAAGAAGACTAGGCATTTGGGGAACTAGTTGGACTAGTTAAGCCTAGAAACTTTCAAATATTCAAAAGATAAACTATACCTTGGAGGAGAAGTTGATGATGAGGGTCTTGGAGGTCCTAATTAAAGAAGAAACCAAAAGGAACTAGCCATTGGAAGGTTAGGTTAGAGAAAGAAACATATTGATTGTTGGAAATGCTAGAATACCAAACCCTCTGCATCAGTTACATCATGCTTAGTTGTTGCTATATGGTTTACCATTATTTGGAATCTCTTAGGGGTTATGTCCCTTGGGACAGAGACTTTTTGAACTGCCTGGTCTAGTTCTTTCTTGTGTTGTGGGGATATGCGCAAAAGGTCAAACATGGATATTTGGGCAGGCGTGTGCTTTAGCTGATCCACTAGGCTTGACTTTGGTTCTGATGTTGTAGGAGGGTTGACTGGTGTAGTAGATGAGGAAGGCACTCCTTGCAAGACAAATTTTGTATGACACATGGTTATAGCACATTTGGCACCTTGGTCTCTGATAGTAATGGTAGCCACATGTCTATCTGAAGAATTATGCAATTGATAGTGTTGTCACTATTGGCATAAGTGTAGTTGACCTATTTTGACTATCCACTAGACCAAGAGGATTTCCCTTTATTGTGATCATGGAATGTGTCATTGAATATCATATGATCAATGATGCCTTTTTTTTGGGTGTTGGTTACGTCGATGACCCCTGTGTCAATCATATCTTGGATGGCATATTTCAATCGATAACAATTGGGTGTTTTGTGTCCCTCCACTCGATGAAATTTGTAGAAATCATTATCATTGTACCACTTTGGTTTGATTGTACCATGTTCATATTTTCTGATTTCAGGAAGAGTGATATTGTTTTATTGTATGAACTTTCTTAAGGATGACTCTATTGACTCTCCTAATGGTGTGTAATATCCTTTTGGAAATGGAAACCATGGTTGGCGTTGTGCCTATGGTTGATTGTTTGACACAGCAGCTACTTGGACAAGGGGTGGTTAATTCTAAGTGTGTGCTTGTAGAGTGGGCACCATGGGTTTTTGGTTAGCCATAAGTGCACCTTGTAGTGACACTTTTGGTTGTGCGTAGTTGACCATTTTTACATTAATGACACTATCACTGGAGACATTTTTGTTTTTATTCCACCATTTAGATTTATCCATTACAGTCTATTTTGTGCTCATTTGGGTAGGATCTACAAGGACACCTTGTTTGACTAAGTTACTCACAGTGAACTCCTCGTTCGATGATTTTCTTGAATTTTGGAGCTAGCTGCAATTTTATTGTAAATGACATATCTGGAATCAGATTGTCAATGAACATGACTATGAGGTCTTGCTCAGGTATGTCATACATGATTCTATTTGTAGTATGCCTCCATCTTTGTAGGAATTTTACAAAGGACTCTCCATCTTTTTGTTTGATATAACAAAGGTCCTTGATGCTGACCTTGTGCTCGATGTTATAATGGAAGTGAGCGATGAATTTTTTGGCCAATTCACCCCAAGATAGGATGCCACGAGGTAAGTGTGAGAACCATTCCATTGATTGTCCAGCTAAGCTTTGTGGGAATAGTTGCATTAAGTATGTCTTGTCATATGTGACCTTGATGCAACTAGCAAAGAATTCTTGGATATGCTCAATAGGGTTGGTACTGCCCCTGTATTTGTCAAATTTTGGTACCAAGAAATGAGTTGGGAATGGAGAGATGTGTAGAGAGTGATCAAAGGGGTACAGGTATAAATCCTCTGTGGTTTAGGATTTGGTTTCCCCTTGATTTTTCATTTCCATCATTTGGGTTTGAAGACTTTGTAATTGTTGGATCGGCATGTCTGTTTGAGACTAAGGATTAATTGTGACATTGTACCTTTGTGTTGTAGTAGGTATGAGGTTGTGCCTCTATATCTCTTCAGTAGGGACATACGATCTCATCCTTGGGACTTGATATTTGTTCCCCAACACGTGATTCTGATACAGGGGCATGTGATTGGCCCAAGATTGATTATTTTATGTTTGTTATTGGGGTTGAGGTTGTTGTTGCTGCTGAAGCTAGGATTGTTGATGCTAGGGTTGAGGGTGTTGTTGCAAGGGTTTTTTTGTCCCTGTATGAGAAATGGCCTAGCCTTAGGTGGGCATTGACTAAAATTAGGATCTGCAAAGATGGATCCCTATGGGAGAAAGGTATTGAGCCCAAGGCTAGCAAGGACGGACTGTAGTAGTGGAATAGTTGCAAATGGGTTGTTGCTTATTGGTGGGATTGAGGGTATAGAATGAGATCTTGACTAGATAGCTCATGAGGTCGAGGTTTGAGGCACACTAGTGACCATGGGTGCACTTAGTTGGGAGCCTATCATGCTTTGTGTGCAAGACGTGCTTGCTTGGTTCAGGAAGCTAGTCTGATTAGACATAGTCTGTGTTGTTGTTATTGTCAAGGATGGGACTATTTAAGATATCATAGGTTCCATTTGAGAGGGTCGAGTAGTGTTTTGACTTACAAGAGGGTTTACGAGCCATGCGGTTGACACATTGAATTTAGTGGGGATTTTGACTCCCTTTTTAATCAACAAGGCTAAGAAATGTTCAGTATTCCTCTTTACAACAGCGTTAACAACTTGCACTAAATAGGCATCTTGCTCTATGAATTCAAGCTCCTCCTCTGTGATGTCATGGAACAATGTGGGTCTACGGGGATTCTCAATGAAAAGAGTAGGACTGGTATTTCTGAAAGGGTCATCCTCTTTCTCTTGTTCCCAAGGGGGAAATTTATTGACATAAGACTCATCAGGTTGAGTTTTAGCCTTTGACCTTGTGTAAGGCCCTCCATAAGGTGTATGAGACATAGTGTTGTCTAGATTCTGTGACTAAAACAAGTGATATAGAGAAAATAGAAAAGGATAACCTTTCTAGGAGAGTCTAAATTATGTTTGGACAAGGATAATTCTAAGGACAAATGTTGATGTATCTTGATCTCAAAGATTTGATGATGTAAGAATAAGATTGTCAACTATTTCCTGGGACAATGTCTTTGATAGAGATATGACGATTTTGTGATAACAGGATCAAGATATTTTGAGTCTGAATTTCAAACTAACAATGCTTGGATGATAATCATGCTTTCAAAGAATGGATGATCTTTAAAGTTTAGATTCACACAATTTTATTTGCATTTTAATAGGATAGACATTGATCTTTTACACAAAATGAAGAGTATTTTCAAGGTTTTTAGGTAAAAAATAGGTGTTTAAAAGTCTCTGGTCAAGTGCAGAAAACCTCCACCAATAGTGGTAAAGTGACTGGTCGATTGCAGTAATTTATCACTGATTGTGGTAATAAATAGGTCAAGTGTGGAAATAAAAAGACAATTGTGACACACTTCCATCAATTGCGGAAAAATACGGGCAATTTCAATAAAGGGGAGATAGTCTCAAAAAGGACTAACAATTGACTTCACTGTGTGATAGAATTGATTTTCAGGAGTAAGGCTTCAGTTTTCCATAATAGTTTGATTGTTGACAACCTAGACTTTAACATGTTGGAATCATTTTGATAGTTTTTTGATATTTTTTTGCATTTTGGAAACTGATCAAAGAACAAGCACAATGGACAATGTGTTTTGTAATCTAACACGGGTTTTGACACAAGGAAAAATAGATTAATCCAAGTCAATTTTGGTTGTCAAACACAATATTATAGGCCCAATGCTTGAATTTTTGTTAGCTCACATAGCAAGTGTCACACTACTAGGACATGAAGTTCCATGATGTAGGCGCCCATGTTTTTGTCATTACCAAATATTGTTGACGTGCTAGTGAAGATCTCTTTCACTAACACAATACCTGGAACACATATGTTGGGAATCTTGGGGGAATTCTACAACCCCTTGCACTACAATAAGGTATATGTTCAAAGGTGAATCGGGTTTGCCTCTATTTTAACAAGGTTCTAGTAGGGTTTGTGGAATCTATCCAATCGGTTTGTACGTGTGTGACTCACTTAAGAGCCTAGTTTACCGTGGTGGCTCCTTAGGGATAATTCACCTGATCTAGACTATCATCAACACACCTTTCCTGAGCTTGGCTAGATATAAAAAGAAACTTTTGTTTGCATTTTTGTATATATCGGTCGGAAGGATTACCGGTTTAAGTTCATTCTCTGAGGAAGAAGCACATTCCCTGGATAGGATTTTCTAAAAAATATAAAGGTGTCTAATCTAACAAATTTTCCAAATGTACCAAAGACTCAAGACACAAGATTAATCGATTAAACCCCAAAGATGAAATGTGAACTAAGATAATCCACCATACAAGCACAAGGTTCGATTTTAAGCCCAAATTAGGTGAAGATTTCTTGTTTAGTTTTAATGCACCAAATTTGAAATGTTTGTTTTGCCTTTGTTTAATTCTTAACCTCCACGTCAATTTTAAGAACCAATATGTAAATGTGAGGTTTTTGATGTTTGGCATACAATGTTCTTTTTAAGCACTAAAATGACAAGTAAATTGATTTTAGTTGATTTGTTAAACGTATCCTCGCCACAAGCTATCAGCAAACAGGAATAGTACCAAAAAGAATCTAATTAAGAATTGAATAATAACTTACAACTCCTAAATTGTTAGGACCGCTAAGACTAATTGTAACTTTGTACTTAGCTATGAGACATTTGATTAAATTGAGATATTTGTTGTATTCTACGCTTTGATCTTCCGCTACGATGGCTAAGATGACTCTTTTTTGTGTTTGATATTTTGTGGTCGTTCTTATGGCCTCCCTTAGTGATATAGCACCCAAGATGTGTCTAGTTACCTTTTTGGTCATTCGGTATTGATCAATCTTGCAGAAAATAGAGAAAACAATAAGCTTCTAATGGAAAAATAGTGATGTTCAATTTGATTTGCAATATTTTTGTCAATTGCAGTAGAGTTCTGTCAATTGTGATAATCTTCTAGCAATTGCGGTAAAGAACTTTTGACTGTGGTAGAATGATGTTGATTGCACAACATATCGGTCGATTACGAAAAAATCTGTGCGATTACGGTAAACTAGTAACGATTGCAGTACAAATCGGTCAATTGTGGCACAAAGAAAGAAAATAGACTTGTGAGTAATGATATAAAAATATTATGAAACCTTTACAATGATTGCAGCAATAAACTAGATGATTGTGGCAATATTCTGTCAATTGCGATAAAATACCAGCGATTGTGAAATTACACATTTATCAAGAAAAGCATAAAAAATAATTCTACAACCGTATGGTCATGGCTAAAAGGTTCTTTTTGTTGTCTACAAGTGATATTTGGGCTGTTTGATTCACATCAGGTTCACCAAAATGTACGCAAGATCAAAATTTGTAACACTCTCAATTACGAGGGTTAGTAGCACTACTTTGCAATGGGGAAAATCGATAGAAATAACTACTAATAACAAAACTATGAATTAATAAAATGTACAAGAAAATAAGAGGAAAAACAATGAATGCAAACCCAATTTCTTGAAGCTTATATTGTCTCTCTCTACTCCTTTTGAAATGTTGTTTGTGTGATGATCAATATTGGTGTGGGCAGCATCTATGACTTGGGAGCGTCAAGAATATGATATTTGAATGCTTTGATCGCAAGATGGGTTTATATTTGAACCAATCTGACAGAGTAATGGCGCACGTGAGCTTGAAATTTTGGATCCTTCAAATGGTTATGAAGGGTTTTTTATATAGGAATTGAGAATGAGATGAATTGTTGAGACCAATCTCAAAGATAGGAAGATGAATGGTTGAGATCAAAGGGAACTGGGGAAGCCATCAGTAAGCTTCGCCTCTTCAACTAAGAGAGAGTGGATAGAGTTTGGTTAACTGAAGAGCTAATTTTGAGTTACCTTTAGAACTAAAGAGGTGGGTGGAGTAACCCATGTGAACTGAAGAGGTGGGTGGAGTAACCGATGTGATCTGATTGGGAGTTATCTCTTTGAACAAAATTGAATATTTAATTCATTTTTGAAATTAAAGTTTTCAACATGTGAGATAATTGAATTCTTTTTTATTTAGAATTTCATTATTGAAGGAAATTAAATTAATTTAATTGTAAGAATTAATTAATAATTTTAAATATTTAAATTTAAACTTTAGGAAATTGACTTTAATTAATTAATTAATTAATGGAAATTAATCAATTAAGGTTAATTAATTAAATAAAATTAATTATTTAATTAATTTTGGAGATTTGATTAGATGATTTGGAGAATAAATTTAGAAGAAAATAGATGATTAATTAATTATTAAAAAACCATTAATTAATAGATGAAAATTAGTGTTTTTAATGTAAAGTCGCAAGTTTGTCCATTTTAGCGTGTCTACATTGGTATTGTTCAAATGTGATTTGGACAAAATATTTCTTGAAATCATCAACCATTCTTTTATAAGGCATGTATTTTTCATCCTTTGTTTGATAATCATCGCTAACTTGGTTAATAACTAATTGAGAGCCTCCAAACAGTTGAAATTATGTTATTCTCCATTCAAGTGCCATTTTATGCCAATGCTTCATACTCAGCTACATTATTGGTGCAAGGAAACAATAGCTTGTATGATTTTGAGATGGTGTATTCTTGACGTATAATAAATTATATTCCTGTCCTCGAGCCATGTTGTGTATAGGATCCATCAAAATATAATTTCCAAGTTGGTGCTATAACTATGAGAATATATGTATCTAGAAATTCAATTTGAATTGGTGTTTCACTTGAGATAGGTGCTTCTCCTAGTTGATCAACTATCACTTGTCCTTTTATTACTTGTTTTTCAATGTACTCAATATCAAATTCACTTAAAATCATCACACATTTCGCTAATCTGCTTGCTAGTGGTGCTTTTTTAAGAAGATACTTTAGAAGATCAATCTTAGTTATCAATTTGATTGGATGCATGATAATATAATGTCTTATTTTGTGAGACACAAAGACAAATTATATACAATCTCTTTCAATGAAAGTTTAATGAAGCTCATATTTGATCAAAGTTCTATTGATGTAGGATATTGCTCTTTGTTTTCCTTGCTCATGTTGTTGTGGTAACAAATCTCCTAGTGAAATTTTTGTTGCTGAGATGTACAATAATAATGGTTTCCCTGGTATAGGATCCATCAAAATTGATGGATTCATAAGGTAATTCTTGAGATAATCAAAATATTTATCACATTGTGTATCCCATTTGAAATAATTTTCTTTGTGAAGTAGTTGTGTAAAAGAATGACATTTTTCGGCCAATTGAGGTATAAATATCCTTATGGATTGCACTCTTCCTTGTAATTATCTTAATTGACTTATGTTCCTTAGAGCTTCCATTTCCATTATGGCTTTTACTTTAGTGCGATCCACTTCAATACTTCTTGTTGAAACAATATAGTCTAAGAGTTTGCCAGATGTGACACCAAATGCGTACTTTTTTAGATTTAATCTAACCATAAAATTTCCAAGCCTTGTGAATATATTGTCCAAGATAGGAAGATGTTCTCCTTTGGTGTATTATTTATCCAATATTTCATCCACATAGTCCTCCATGAAGGTATGCATCATATCATGAAATAATGTAGTCATTTCCCTTTGTTAGATTGCTCTAGGATTTTTTAGACCGAAAGGCATGACATTGTAGGAAAAGATTCCCCACACACAAGTAAAATCTATTTTGTCTTGATCTTTAGGTGCAATTTTTATTTTATTGTATCTAGAGAATCCATCCATGAGTGATGACATTGAATGTCTTATTTTTAGATCCATAATTGTGTGAATATTTGGTAGTGGAAAATCATATTTCAGACAAGCTTTATTAAGATCTCTAAAATCGGTACATACTCTGATGCTTTTTTTAGGTTTTGATACTAACACAATATTGGAGATCCATTCTGCATAAGCTATAGAGTGAAAAAAACCAACATCTAGGAGTTTCTTTAATTATTATTTGACCAATAATGCTATATGTGGATGCAATTTTCTTAACTTTTGTTTTACTGATTTAGCTCCTAGAGTAATGTTGAGATGGTGAATAATTAGATTTGGATATAATGTAGGCATATCATCATAAGATCAAGAAAAAATAATTTTTTTCTCTTCAAAAATTCTATGAATTGTTGTCTTTCTTCTTTTGACAATGATGCTTCTATGTGTATTATCTTTGGTTTCTCTTATGTCCCAATGTTGAAATTTTTTGTAGGATCAATAAGAATATATGACCTTTCTTGACATTTCTTAGGGAGTGTGTCAAGTATCTCATCCTCAAGTTCCTATGGGAGGTTTTCACCTTTGGATACATCTTGTCTTTTATCTTTTTCTAGACCTAGTACTACCACATGGTGGTTTTCACCACTAGGTCTTTGATTTATATCTTTATTTTTGTGACTAAGAGACTTGGAACCCTCCCGAGTCAAAGCATCATGATAATATTCACTAGTGGAAGTTGTTTCAACCACATTAAGGTAAAGGGATAAATAATAGTCATTAGTAAAGGTTTCCATCTCAACAAGTTTGGTTTGTTCTCATTCAATAATTTTAGGATGTGTTAATGGTAAGGGATCATTGGCTTGGTTTAGGTCAATTGGGGTAAGAGTCTTGATGATGTTTATGTATAAGTCATATATTTTATCATCAAATCCTATGATATGAACTTCCTTGAGATGATCTACAGAGCTTGAATCTTGTTTTTCCTTACTAGAGTATTCTTCAATGTATTGTGATCCATTTTCTTGTAGTACAAACCCTAAACTTTGACCATCTAAGAATGTAGGTTTCTAAGGTTGTATTTGATTGTTTTCCTTTGAGATGTTGTAGGTGTATAGGCATGAATTTCATCAACATACTTGTCTACACAGGGTTCTTCTTCCTCTCCATAAGATTCATATTCCCATTTTGTGGAATCTTCTTCACTATACGCTTGTAACTGATGAATATTTTCATAGAGATTTCATGTAGCTTCTTATTTTGTATACCCTACTCCTATTTTCTATTGATTTTTTCTAAAATTGGGTACAATGGGTTCTATTATTCCTTTATTTATTTTCTCAATAGGTCCTGATCCTTCATAACCTATTTTTTGCATGATTTGGAATCCTTTCCTATATTGATGTGTGAGAATACTTTTATTTTAAATTATTTCATTACATTATTCCTCATCCTTATACAAACATTGTATAATTTCATTATCTTCACTTTTCCCTGACAAATTTGTAAACTATCACAAAATTTTCATTATAGATTTGAGGAGATTGTA
Source organism: Thuja plicata (assembly GCA_018584345.1). Lineage (NCBI taxonomy): Eukaryota > Viridiplantae > Streptophyta > Pinopsida > Cupressales > Cupressaceae > Thuja > Thuja plicata. Next base: position 1,609,134 of record MU225736.1, read on the forward strand.
ATTCTATTGTTTGTAAGATAGATGGGCTTCTGTAAGATCTAGGACAAATAGGTAATTTTTCCATGGATAGGGAATATTCCCCTAACCCCTTGTCATTAAGTTGTAATTTATTCTCAAAATCCTTTATTAGGGTATTCATGTTCAAACAATGAGATGGTTTAACCTCTTTCTCTTTCCCTTTTTATGATGTAGAAGAACCTGACTCTTTCTCTTTTCCTTTATTTCATGGGGAAGACATAAGTTCTTTCTCTTTTCCTGAAGGTTATGTAGATGAACTAGGTTCTTCTTCTTTTGATGTTAGGTTTGAACTACAAGATTCTTCTTTTGTATCTTTATATGGTATATCTATTGTAGAAACTTCTCTATTATGCGAAACCAAGGAATCTGTGAGCATCTTCACATTTTTGCAATTCTGAAAGGGATTAAGATCACCGCTAATGGTTATTTATTGACCAAGATAGGGAAACTTCAAAAATTAATGATATGTAGAGGGAACTGTTTGTATCTCATGGATCCATGGCCTTCCCAACAATATGTTCTAAGACAATTTTAATTATACAACTTGGCATACCATCTGTTTTTGAATTGGTCCCACTCCAATTGGAAAATCAACAAGACCTTTAGAAGATATTTCATCATCATCATAGGCTTTGATTGTGATATTTCTCTTTGGATCCACTGCATTTTTATTATATCCTAGAGATCAAACCAAATTTAAGTTACAAATGTTTATGCCATCTGCCCCATCTATCAAGACTCACTTGAATCTATGCTTTTGAATAAGGACTTCCATATGAAATGGGATATTTTGTGGATGATTCAATGACATATAGTATTATTCATAAATACATAAGCAATGGGGTGCAAAAATATTACCTACCATGTTTTGAAATTGGTCCACATCCAATTTTTTAGGAACATTCGAGTCCACAAGGGCTCATTCCAAGATGTCTTTTTGAGATAGTGAGATCTTCAAAAGTTCTAATATAGAAATTTGGATAGGTTTCCTTTGAATTTGATCCACCAAACTATATAGTATTGATGTCCCAAGGAAGTCCATATACATTATGAAGAGAACACAAACATTTGAATCCATCTGAACCTTCAAATTTAATAGCATCTCACATACCGAACCTCAAGAACACAATCACCTTCATCTGTAACATGAAAAATGTCATGTGGATCTCTGGACCACAAACCTTCTAAACTAAGGACACATTAGAATGTCTCAAATCTCCTCCTAGGTGCACATACAAAACTATAAACATGGAAGTGCACACTAAACAAATCTCTATTAGCCTGTCATCACTGAAAAACAATGTATAAGCCAATCACCATCGTTGGCCTCATAATATATCCAAATTTTTATGTGCACATTTATAACTTAAGATGAACCAAGTAAAATCTCCCTAAAATATTCCCTCGTATGCACAACCTCTAACCTTAATTCATCGATGCTCACCAAGCCTCTGAGCATACTGCATCACTAGAAAATAGATATGTTGACATTACTGACAACACATCCAACTTTCCAATACAGATTTTAGAGGTTCAAACTCTCTAGCTTAAAAATCAATTCCCTAGATGCAACAAGTGAAGGGAAATTTTAATACCCAATGGAGAATGGAAAAATGACTCTGGACTTATGCTTCTTGGTCATTAGCTCCTCCACCTCCAAAATTTTCCTACAAAACTCTAGCAAAACAACTCTATAAGTACAATATCGAGGAAGGAGGAAAGGCCTTCTATAAAAACCTGCTACTTTGATATATGTACATGCCTAGAACTATATGAATCAACACCCCCATTTTTTTTATGAGTACCATTGCATCCTTTGACAGACGGTATCCTACATCTCCAATTAACTTTTTTATTTTGTCAAAAATAAATGTGTCATTGACGCTGCAAAAATCTGCTACGACCTTGTCTAACCATAGCTCTTGGTAATGATCCTAGGGGAGAGAATCCATAGGTTTATCACCTCATGTTCCAACTATCTCCAAACCTACCTTATTATGTATAAGTCTTTCCACCATCCATACTGCGAACGAGGTCATGTAGAATGTCTAGGAATCCTTCACCATGAGGAGCTTCTTGTACACTGAGTTTGAAATAATGCGGGCCCAGTCAAAGAAAATGGTACTGCTACATATCCCAATGATGAAGTCGCACATCTAGGATTGATAATTCTTAACATTCAACTTTTCAAAAATATGGCTCAGCATTATTATTATTTTATATATATGTGGGAGGAAGTCAGAGCATGATATTATTTATGCCATTTTGGCTTTGTCCTTCCTAGGGTGAATGAGCCACTTTTGATTTAGGTATCTCTCATTTCTTGTCTCTTTCTAGGATTATTCGACCAATGTTGCATATTTATTCATTGCCACTAGTTTCTACATGTTTGGGATTCGAAGGAAAACATGTATCACATTTGGTTGGAAGTCTCCAATATCCTTTAGGTCTTACCAAGTGCACTTCCTTGTGTCCTCCATATAGTAGCTTGCCAAGGTCAAAATCAACTCTGGAGACTGAAGTGAATGTGGGAAGGAAGCTACCTAAATAATGGTGGAATCATTCATCTCCTTGTAAAATTTAGATCCTTGGGGAAGATTCTCTATAGTGGCTCTAATGTTTCTCAATTTGACATCATTTATGTTGGTGTTTTTACTATCCTATACTGTGCTTTCTAACTTTGATATTTTGGCTGGTCCTTGATAGGAATACTTCATCATAATGGGGGTCTTTTTCATCAGGAGATCCACTTTGGTCTTTTTACCAGGTAGAGCTAGAGGTACCAACACTGGATCTACCTTCAATGTTTGTGTTGGAGTTTCCATTACATTAATATTTATCTTGCCAAAACAAGGAAACCTCGATCAATATCTCATAAAATACAAATGAATTATTGATCTATATTTCTACTTTGGAGATCTGAGTCTGAGGATATAGGATTGGGTTTATTGGAATGGGACTACCCTAAGAAGGTAGGATATTTGGCTAGGGATTCCCAGGATGGTGATCTCAAAGATACCAATCTTATTTACTAGACTACAATAAGTTGGACCAGGGGTACTAGATTCAGGATCCAACATAAGTGTTTCGTGGGATTGAATCGATAGTTAGAGATGGGAATTACATACCAAAAATTATGGCATTTATTTATATTGGTGATTTCTACCTTGGATTGGAATCTTTGGGGTGAGGGAAGGTCAATTTTAGGTGTGGAATATCCTAGGAATGAAGGGTCATGGAATCGATGTCAGAGATACTTGACCTCAGACATTTAAAATTTCATACGTGAAAGTGACAACTCAACTTGGGCCAAGGATTCTAGAGAAGGGGGGAATTGACCACCAAAATTTAGAGATGAGAATCCAAAGAAGGGGTGCAACACCGTCAGGATGGCTCAACTCTCAAACTCAATTTTGAATGTTAGGATTCAGCTAGGGAAAAAAGGGGGAAACCCTTGGGGAATTAACTGTGATTGTGAAGGTTCAACATCTAATTTATCTTGCTACAAGTATGGCCATGGAGAGTAGAATGAATGAAATAAAATCCTCAATCTTTCAAAAATTAACAAAAAAAAACCCAAGCCAAGGGTTTGAAACTAAGAAACTAGGAAAGAACACAAAGAAACCCTAGGCTATGAAAAGAAAAACAAGAAAGAACCCAAAAATGAGAAATATAGAACATGAAAAGAAACAACCAAAAATCCCATAAAATTGGCAAATAAAACAATACCTGCACAAATATCGCATAAAGAACCTGATAAATTTCTCAAAAACAACCTCCAACATAAAAAAATTCTCACGAACACAAAATTTGCACTGTCGGAGACCTAGTCGCACCAAAGCTCTCAAATTCACTTTTAACACTGTATAGCTTTGAAATGATCCTTTAGAAGGCATTTTATAGGGTAGAAGGGTGGGTGTATTAAATTTTTCATTAATTTCTTGACAAGATATATTCTATTGGATGATGTTGGAATTGGCTACTACTAATGTTGTTGGTGTTCATGCTTTGTCACTGATGTCAACATATGTTTCTGTGGAGGAAGAATAGACTGGTCATTACTGTTGTATGATGACTAATATAAGTTTAAAAATATTGTATGGATGAATCAAAATGATAAAATATGGGGATATGTAGAAAGATGTATGATGATCTTATTGTTGGAGATTTACTTCTGACAACTAGTTGATTGTATGTTTGTCATTGATGACAACATATAATATACAATAGTTTTATATATGTACTTATCAAAATGATGCTATTAATCCTTGTATATTTATATTCATGTTGTAGACATGTTTTTTATGTTTTGTTCATACACGCAGACTCAGATATGAAGTTTCAGTTTTCTTGTATAATTTTGTTAACGACAGTTACAGTTTCTAGAGTTTGTCTGTACAAAGCTGACGTATTGCATTGGTTCTTGAGTTGCACCTATCTTTGAGATATGTGTGTGTAAATTCAAGTTTAGTTATGAGTTGAAGATAGTTATCTGAAGGCACCAAACATGTTTCAACAATATTGCAATGTTAGAGTTAATTTGGTGAGGCCGGCTTTGTGAAGCGTTGCGTCTATTCAATTTATATTGCATGGTTGTAATTATGCTTGCGTGATTATTTAAGCCAGAAAAGATGTTATGAAGAGTTACCTAATAGGTCCCATGATATCATAATTTTAGGAAGATACTTATAGTAGTTTATTTGTGAAACGCTAAGTTTGAATGAGAAGATAAGAGACAGAAAATGTATAGAGCAGAATATCAGTTGTGTTTCATTCATCAAGGATCTATGTGAAGAAGAAGTAAAAGATTACAATACATTGGAACTGATCAATATAGTAGGTCTACTCTATAGTTCATCATCAGATATAGTGCATATCTATTCTACAAAAGGTTGTAGCCTTCACCATTGAAGCAGTGAGCTTTTGGATAGTGAGTCCTCACCCTTAACAAGGTTATTTGTAAAAGACTCCTAACAAGGTCAGACCCTTAACCAGGTCACTATACTTATTGCATTGTAAAGAAAAACTCCTAACAGGGTTTCAAGATCTTCTAACAGGGATTATTATAAACAAGTATAGTTCATTGTGGGTGTTAATTCCCACTGGGGTTTTTACCATTTGGTTTCCCCATAACCAAATTGTGGTGTTGTCTATTGTGTTATCTGAATGTGCATTTACTTTATTGTATTCTGGAATTAAAAAGAAGAAAATAATTTAATTAGCTGATAACTGATTCACCCCCCACTCTCAATTATCCTTTGGGACTATTCTAACAAATTGTATCAGAGCCAAGTGCCTTTAAGAGAAATCCTAACAGCTTAAGGTAGATTAGATGGCATACTTCAGAAAAGAGAGTCCTAAGTTTGATGGAGAGAATTATTTGGATTGGAAGAACAAAATGATAACACATCTACAGTGTGTTGGTTTTGACATCATTGGGATAGCCACACAAGAAGTTGTTATTCCCTCACTAAAATACCTCTCAAGAGATGATGCTACTAGTAAACAAAAGGATACATTCATAGCTAATGTAGTTGCCAAAGAAGCCCTTATAAGTGCACTATCTGACAGTGAATTCTCTGAGATCAAGAAAGTAGACAAGGC
>MU225736.1:1621380-1634400 GCA_018584345.1 Thuja plicata
GTTTGTCATTGATGACAACATATAATACACAACAGTACTTCTGTATGTACTTATCCATATGATGACATGAAGACTTGCATGGATAGATACATATTTTTGACATGTTTATTATGCTATGTTCATACACACAGACCCAGATATGATGTTTCAGTAAAGATATGTAATTCTGTTATTGACGGTTATAGTTCTGGAAGAATAACAATTTAAGGTCGACGTATGTAATGTGTTTATTGAGTTGCGCCTATCTTCAAGATATGCATGTTTATATTCATGATTAGTTATGAGTTTTTGATATTAATCTAAAGTCACCAAACATATTTCAAGAAGATTGCAAAGTTATGGTTAAATTGGTGAAGCTGACTTAGTGAAGCGATGCGTCTATTTAGTTTATACCTGCATGGTTGTAATTATGCTTGCGCACTTAGTAGAGCCAACAAGGATGTTATCAAGAGTTGTCTTACAGGTCCCATGATCTCATACTTGGTGTATGCACTTATAGAAGGTCATTTGTGATAAGAATAGTTGCGAAAGCCAAAGATAAGAAAAGCAGAGCAGAGTGTTAAAGCAACAGAGCTATATTTATCATATGTTGATAATATAGATATTGAAGTTGAAGCTTTTAGAATATAGATAAGATTTTTGTAGTGCTTTAAGAGAGGTTAAAGCATCGGTGCACAAAAGGAACTGATCAGACAAGCAGTGTCACAAACAACAATTCACCTTGTTGATACAGTGTGTATCAAATAACCAGAAGGTTGTATCCTTCACCACTTGGACAGTGAGTCCACCACCCCTAATAGGGTTATTTTAAAAGACTCCTAATAGGGTCAGACCCTTAACCAGATCACTATACTACTGCATTGTAATAAACAACTCCTAACAGGGTTGAAAGATCTTTTAACAGGGATTACTATAAATAGTATACTTCTTTGTGGGTACTAATTCCCACCGGGGTTTTTACCATTTGGTTTCCCCATAACCAAATTGATGTGTTGTGTAATGTGTTATCTGAATGTCCATTTACTTTGTACCAATCTAGATTAATAAGTATAAGAAAAAGATAAAGTTGTTGATAACTTGTTCACCCCCCCCCCCTCCTCTCAGTTATCCCTAAAGTATTATAACAACATGGTATGCAGATTGAAGAAAGCACTCTATGGACTTAAATAGGCCCCAAGAGCTTGGTATGAGAGACTAGATGGTTATCTTACCAAGATTGGATTTAAGAAAAGAGCAGTAGATTGTAACCTATTCATAAGAGAGACACCTGATGGATTATTACTTGTTGTCATACTTGTTGATGACATTACCTTTGAAGGTAATACAAGCTTAGTGCAGAATTTGCAAAAGAAATGCAGAATGAATTTGAAATGAGCATGATTGGTCCTATAAAATATATTTTGGGATTAAATGTAAAGAAGAAAAATAAAGCAATATTTATAAATCAGTCCAAATATGTGAAGGAAATATTGAAGACTTTGATGATGGAAGACTGTAAGCCAATATGCACTCCTATGATAACAGGAAGTAAGCTTTCTAAAGAAGATGATTCCCCAACAGTTGACAAGACATTGTACAAGTATATGATTGGAAAACTTATATATCTTACTCAATCTAGACCAGACATATCTAATGCAGTTGGCATTGTTGGTAGATTTGAAGCTGAACCAAAACAGAATCACCTAATGGAAATAAAGAGAATTTTCAGATATCTAAAGGGAACTATAGACTATGGTTTATGGTATCCTAAATCAAAGAATGTACAACTTCATGTGTATACAGATGCAGATTGGGCAGGTTGTATTGATGACAGGAAGAGTACTTCTAGAGGAGAAATATTTCTTGGAGATAGGTTGGTTTCTTGGGTAAGAAAGAAGCAGAATTGTATCTCTCAGTCGACAGTAGAAGTTGAATATGTTGCAGCAGCATTGAATTGTTCAACAATAGTTTGGATAAAGCAGATGGTTAAAGATTTTGGTATACAGGTTGATTATCCTATTTTTATTCACTATGATAATACTAGTACTATAAACATGTCTAAGAATCATGTAATGCACACAAAGAAAAAACACATTGAGATCAAATACCATTTTGTTAGAGAAAAAGTTGTAGATAATGAAGTAAAATTGGACTATGTGAGCAACAAAGAACAGTTGGAAGATATTTTCACAAAGCCTTTATCAAAAGACACTTTTGAGTATCTCAGGGAGAAGTTGGGAGTAATTCCCTTTCCTAAGTCTGATTAGATAAAGCTCCAAGTACATCAGTCCATAGTGACTGATGAATGGTTGACTACTCTACTTCTGGAGTAGTACATATGCCTAATTTTTTATGGCACCCTTTTCCATTGATGTCAAAGGGGGAGTATATAGTAAGGGGGAGCATATACTCTGGGTGAGTATAAACATAGATAGAGGAGCTGCAATAGTGTAGAGGAATCTTTGATGAGGATATTGAGAAGATTGTAAAAAGAAAGAAGACACCATGTGCTGAAGATATTTTTAATATCATATGTTGCCATCAATGTCAAAGGGGGAGATTGTTGGAGATTTACTTCTGACATCTAGTTGATTGTATGTTTGTCATTGATGATAACATATAATATACAACAATGTTTTGTATGCACTTATCAAAATGATGCTATTAAGCCTTTCACAGTTATATTCATGTTGTAGACATGTTGTTTATGTTTTTTTCATACACGTATACTCAGATATGAAGTTTCAGTTGTGTTGTGTAATTTTGTTAACGAAAGTTACTATTTCTGGAGTTTATCTGTATAGAGTCGACGTATTGCATTAGTTTTTGAGTTGTGCCTATCTTCAGGATATGCATGTGTACATTCAAGTTTAGTTATGAGTTTAAGATAGTTATCTAAAGGCGCCAAACATGTTTCAACAAGATTGCAATGTTAGAGTTAATTTGGTGAGGCCGACTTTGTGAAGCGTCGCATCTATTCAATTTATATTGCATGGTTGTAATTATGCTTGCATGATTAGTTAAGCTAACAAAGATGTTATGAAGATTTTCCTAATAGGTCCCATGATCTCATACTTTGAGGAAGATACTTATAGTAGTTCATTTGTGAAATGCTAAGTGTGAATGAGAAGATAAAGAACAGAAAAAGTATAGAGAAAAATATCAGTTGTGTTTCCTTCATCAAGGATCTATATGAATAAGAAGTAAAAGATTACAATACATTGGAACTAATCAAGATAGTAGAGCTAATCTATAGTTCATCATCAGATATAGTGCATATCTCTTCTATAGAAGGTTGTAGCCTTCACCATTGAAGCAGTGAGCTTTTGGACAGTGAGGCCTCACCCTTAATAGGGTTATTTGTAAAAGACTCCTAACAAGGTTAGACCCTTAACCAGGTCACTATACTTATTGCATTGTAAAGAAAAACTCCTAACAGGGTTACAAGATCTTCTAACAGGGATTATTATAAACAAGTATAGTTCATTATGGGTGTTAATTCCCACCGGGTTTTTTACCATTTGGTTTCCCCGTAACCAAATTGTGGTGTTGTCTATTGTGTTATCTGAATGTGCATTTACTTTATTGTATTCTGGAATTAAAGAAGAAAAGAATTTAATTAGCTGATAACTGATTCACCCCCCNTTTAATTAGCTGATAACTGATTCCCCCCCCCCCCCCCCTCAGTTATCCTTTGGGACTATTCTAACACTTATTTCTAATGTCGCTTGGCTTAATATTGCATATTGGATAAGTTATTGATGTTTTGGTAAAGACTAGTTTATGGACTATGAAAGTGATGATTAACAGAGCAAGTATTTGTGTTTTGAGTGTATCTTATAGGTGATGATGATTCAGGTTATGCAAGCTTAAAGGATGATAGAAGACATGTTCAATAATTTTTGTGATGGGTCGCAAGTCGTATGAGTGATGATGATGTGAATTATGGTGTGTATTCTAGAGGAGACCTATTTGGGGATGACTTTAGAGATGTAGCGTGTATTATAGATTGCGAGTGTGGATTATGGATCTTGGGATATATCTAATGTATTGTAAATGATTTATACTTGTTCTAGATACTGTGTGTATCTTAGCAAGGGGTTAAATATTTATTTTTATATTAGGAAAGCTTAATTGGCCGACCTAATAAATTATTTTAATAGGGTATATATGAGAGATATTTTCTTTTGAAAATATGTGTGTATGAATGTATATGAAGATAAGGTGATTGACAAAGAAGTGAGGAAGTTGTGAAGCTTGATTGACTATTCAATGTAGAGTAGAGGATATGTTCATTGTACTTCATTGGAATTGACCAAGCAAAGAGTTTCTATCAAAAAGTTCACTGGATTGTATATTTTCTATATACACTTGTTCGGATTATAAATCCTTGAGGTTGGGTTTAACCTTCTTTGGGAAGAATACCTGGGTAGTGAGACCATTGTTACTCTTAACTCCTAACAGGATCTGTCCATTAACAGGGACTGTATACTGTAATGTTATAATAAGCTCCTAACAGGGCTAAATATTTTAATAGGGATACTATAATCTTAGTACATCATTTGTGCGTACTAATTCCCATCTGGGTTTTACCTTGAATAGGGTTTACTTGACAACAAAGGATTTTTTATTGTTTTGGAATTTACTGCATTATCATTCGATGTGAATTTTTGGTTTATAAAGTTTAATGTTTAATAATTTGTCTCACAAATGATTCACCCCCCCCCCCTCTCAGTTGTGTTGGTGGAATTTTATTCCTAACAATTTCTATCAGAGCTACTGGTCCTTAGAGAGAAAGCTTAAAAACTTGAGGTGATCCTAAAGATGACTTAATATAGGAAGGATAGTCTGAAGCTTGATCCTAAAAACTTTGACAGTTGGAAGTACAAGATGATAACACATTTGCTATGCTTGGGAATCGACTACTGAATGGTTATTAAAAGAAAGGAACAGATGAAAGCTGAGGATGAATTAGATAAAGCTATTGAAGATGAAAAGAATATATTTTCATGTAACATGGTTACAAGGGAATCATTTATCAATACACTTTCTGAAGTTGAATTCACAGAGGTAAAAGACTTAGACTCTACACATGAAATTTGGACAAGATTGAAAGCACTGTATGAAGGAGATAAGTTTAAAAAATAGGCAAAGTTACAGAATTAGAAGGAAAACATGGAAACATTGAAAATGAAAGATGATAATAACATTAGAGTATATTTACAAAGAATTACTAAAGTTATTATTGGCATCAGGAACTCGGGAGGTACTTTCACTGAGGAAGAAGTGATTGCAAAAATTCTTAGATCCACGATACCTATATACAGAACTAAAGTACAAGATATAGAAGAGATTATACCTTTGACACCTAACTTCAATAGAGATATTTTGATTGGGAAATTGACTACCTTTGAGGCTACATAATTGGGAGATTCTCTACCTAAAGTTGAGTCAACATTCAAGGCAACTGTGCATAGAAATAAAAAGACCTTATCAGGAATTGCAAGCACCAGCAATAGTGAATTAAGAAAAGAACTTGGAGAATATGATGATGAATGGGAACAAATACAAGAAGAAGAAAGGAAGTTATATGAAGTTGTGGCCTTGATCTCTAGAAGAGAAAAGAGAGATAAGGGTAAATTTGAAGGAAAGTTATCTTTGAAATGTTTTTTATGCAACAAGATAGGTCATTTTGCATCTCGATGTCCTACAAGGGTTCCAGAGAATAAACCTAAGTTTTATAAATCTAAGTATCCAAAAGAAAAGGAATGTTATTATGCTAGTGAATGTGTTTCAGATGATGAAGTTGTTGACTATGATGAGATTGGATTTTTTTCTATTAAGGATGATGAACCTTTACATGAAGAAAAATCCTTAGTATCCCATGTTGAAAAGAAATTTGAATGGGTTATTGATAGTGGTTGTTCACATCATATGACTGGAGATGAAAATAATTTTGTTAGTCTGAAAAGATATGATGGTGGTGTTGTAATATTTGGTGACAATACTCCTAAGCTTATCATTGGAGTTGGATCTATTTCTCTGGATGGGAAAATTAATACTGGTAATTTATTGCTTGTTGATGGACTTAAGTATTATTTGTTGAGTGTTGGACAACTATTGGACAAGGGTTATCAATTGAAATTCATTGATGGGAAATGTTCTTTCAGAAGTAAGGAAGGAGACTTGATCACATCTGGTACTAAATCTAGAGGTAATGTATTTGAATTAAATACATCTGAGGCTTCTTATTTTATTGTGAAGGTTGATGACAGTTGGCTAAGACATAGATGATTTTTTCATGTTAACTTTGGTAATATTGTGAAGGCAAGTATGAATAATGCAGTGAGAAATCTACCTAAGATTGTGAAACCATCTAACACTATGTGTAGACAGTGGGTTATGGGGAAGTAGACTAGAAGTAGTTTTAAAAGAAAATCTTACTCTGCGAAAGCAAAGTTGGATCCGGTACATACAGATCTTTGTGGTCCTTCAAGAACAAGATCTTACTATGGTGAGAGGTATTTTGTACTTTTTGTTGATGACTTTTCTAGGATGATGTGGGTTACATACTTAAGAGAGAAATTTGAGGTGTTTGATAAATTCAAGATATTAAAAGCTAAAGTTGAGAATGAATCAGGATTGAAGATAAAAATTCTTGAGATCAGAAAGAGGTGGTGAGTTTACTTCAAACTTGTTTAATACCTACTACGAAGAGCATGGAATATATCGATAGATATCTGCTCCTATAACACCATAAAAGAATGGGATAGAAGAGTGAAGGAACATAACAATATTAGATGTTGCTAGGACTATGTTGCTAGAAGGAAATGTATCACATGTTCATTGGAGAGAAGTCATTGGTACTATTGTGTACACATTGAATAGAATTCAGATTAGAGAAGGTGCAAATAAGACTCCTTATCAATTTTGGTTTAATCATACTCCTACTGTAAAATATTTTAGAATATTTAGAAGTAAATGCTGTATCAAAAGAGATGATGAGATAGGGAAGTTTGATGCTAGAAGCGATGAAGTTATCTTCCTTGGTTGTTCTACTTAGAGAAAATCCTATAAATTTTTCAATCTGAGATTGAGGAAGTTGATTGAAAGTGCTAATGTGAGGATAGATGAAAGGTTTCGTATTCAAGAGAGAATGTATGACTATGGTCAGATTGTAGAGATTAAGGAGGTCACTCCAAATCTTGAAGAACCTTTTGAAATTGATAATGAGATCGAAGATGAATCAAATGAGCTTAATGAAACTCCTAAGACTCTGAGGTATGTTAAGAAGAACCATCCTGAAGATCAAATCATTGGTGATACAAATAGAGGAATGGTGACTAGATCAAAAGTAACAGATGAAATTTTTTTGATTTCTCAAGTTTAACCGAAAACTACTAACAAAGCATGTAGAGATGAATCTTGGACTAAAGCTATGCAGGAAGAATAAGAAAAGATAAAGAAAAACAATAGTTGGGAAATGGTTCCAAGGCCTAAAAACAAGAATGTGATAGGAACTAAATGGGTTTTCAAAAAAAAAATGGATGAGGAAGGAACAGTGGTAAGAAATAAAGCTAGATTGGTTTGTAAAGGATACTCACAACAAGAAGGCATAGACTTTGAAGAGAGATTTTCTCATGTTGCTAGGTTGGAAGTTGTGAGGCTATTTCTTGCTTATGTTTCACATAAAGACTTTAAGGTATATCAGATGGATGTGAAAACTACATTTTTGAATGGATAATTGGAGGAAGAGGTATACATAGAGAAACCTAATGGATTTCCTCTAATAGAAGATGAAGACATGGTCTGTAAATTGAAGAAAGCATTATATGGACTAAAATAAGCACCAAAAACATAGTATGCAAGACTAGATAGACATCTTCTTCATCTTGGTTTCAGAAAAGGTAATGCAGATAGTAATTTATGCTTAAGAACTAGTGAAAATGGAATTCTAATCATAGAAGTTTTTATTGATGATATTATTTTTGGAGGTAATGAAGAAATGAGTAAAAGGTTCTCTAAAGAGATGGAAAATTAATTTGAAATGTCAATGATTGGTGAAATGAAATTTTTTCTTGGTTTGCAAATTAATCAGAACAAGAATGGTATTTTGATATCTTAGACCAAGTATCTTAAGGATATGTTGAAGAAATTTGGAATGGAAGACTGTAAACCTGTTGGGACACCTATGGTGACTGGTTATAAACTTACTCATATTGATGAAACTCGGAGTGTTTTTCAGACAAAGTATAGATCAATGATTGGAGGTCTACAATATCTAAATCGCAGCAGACCAGATATTGCCAATGCAATTGGAATTGTGGCAAGATATCAAGCAGGTCCTAAAGAGACACACCTTGTTTTTGTGAAAAGAACAATTGAGTTTGGATTATGGTATGAAAAATATGATGACTTTATTTTACATTTGTATACTAATGTTGATTGGGTAGGTAGTGTGGATGATAGAAAGAGTAAAAGTGGGGGAGCATTTTTCCTTAGAAAAAGGCTAGTTTCTTGGTTAAGTAAGAAGCATGATTGTATAGCTCAGTCTACTGGTGAATCTGAGCATGTTGTTTCTTCTATAAATTATGCACAAGTTATTTGGATGAAACAAATGTTGAAGGACATTGGAATAAATTTTGAAGAGCCAGTGGTTATTCATTGTGATAACACTAACATAGTGAATATGTTGAAGAATCATGTAATGTATTCAAATTCTAAACATATTTCTATTAAGTATCATTTCTTGAGAGACAAGGTAGCAGAGAAGGAGATCGAATTAGAGTATGTTAGCACAAAGGAACAAATAACATATATATTTATGAAACCTTTTCCAAAAGATGCTTTTGAGTATCTCAGAAGCATGATTGGGGTGAGAACCCCTCCCTGTGGTAATTAATTGATACAGGTATGCATCAGTGGCTTTTAGAGCTATATCATTTTCTGGACTTGATGTATGGCTCTACTCAGGGGGTGTGATCGCAAGAATACTATAGAACATATTTGGGTGATTTTGCACCTGGTTGTTATAGATATGAATATTTGAAAAAGAAACACCTTGCAGAATTTTGATGAAGAGTTATGGAACCCTTTGCCATTATTTTCAAAGGGGGGGGATATTCTATGTGAAAATCTCTACTATTTTAGGGAGAACTGTGTTGAGGGTATTGAGAAGATTGTATTGAGAGAGAGCACTTTTTGGGTTGATGGATTTTACCATATATTTTCATCAATGCAAAAGGGGGAGATTGTTGTATGATGTTGGAATTGGCTACTACTGATGATATTAGGATTCATGTTTTGGCACTGATGTCAACATATGTTTCTATGGAGGAAGAACAAACTGGTCATTATTGTTGTATGATGACTGACATAAGTGTACGAATATTGTATGGATGAATCAGAAAAAGTGAAGATGGGGATATGTATAAGGATGTATGATGATCTTATTTCTAAGGTATCTTGGCTTAATATTACATATTGGATGAGTTTCACATGTTTTGGTAAATACTAGTTTCTTGACTATGACAGTGATGATTGACAAAGAGAGTCTTTGTATTTTGAGTATATCTTATAGGTGATGATGATTCAGGTTATGTGAGCTTAAGGGATGATAGAAAACATGTTCAAAATTTTTTTTGATGGGTTGCAAGTTGTATGAGTGATGATGATCTCATTAGTGGTATGTATTCTGGAGGAGACCTATTTGGGCCAGCTTCATAGATGTAGCATGTATTGTGGATTGCAAGGGTGGATTGTGGATCTTGGACTATATCTAATGTATTATAAATGATTTATACCTTTTCTAGGTACTATGTTTATCTTAGCAAGGGGTTAAATATTTATTTGTATATTGGGAAAGCTTAATTGGTCGACCTAATCAATTATTGTAATAGGATATATATGAGAGATCTTTTCTTTTGAGAAGATGTGTGTATGAATGTATATGAAGGGAAGGTGATTGAAAAAGAAGTGAGAAAGTTTCAAAGCTTGATTGACTACTGGATGTAGAGCAGAAGATATGTTCATTGTACTTCATTGGAACTAACCAAGCAAAGAGTTTCTATCAGACAATTCACTGGATTATATATTATCTATATACACTTGTTCGGATTGTAAATCCTTGAGGGTGGCTTTAAACTTCTTTGGGTAGTGAGCCCACTATTACTCTTGAATCCTAATAGGTTCTATCCTTTAACATGGACTATGTAGTTTACTATTGTAACAAGCTCCTAACAAGGCTAAATATTTTAACATGGATACTATACTCTCAATACATCATTTGTGGGTGCTAATTCCCACCGGGGTTTTACCTTTAACAGGGTTTCCTTGAAAAAAAAGGATTGTGTTATTGTGTTATCATTTGATGTGAATTTTTGGCTTATAAATTTTAATGCTTAATAATCTGTCTCACAACTGATTCACCCCTCACTCTAAGTTGTGTTCACGGACTGTTATTCCTAACATCTTCATGTTGGGCCTCGAGAATAAAATAAATGTAATGGTGTAAAGAGAGAATGAATTAAAGCACATTATGAAACCTGAACACCCAGGAACTTAACCAAAGACAAGGATTTTAGGGAACACACTCCAAAGATCAAAACTCTGTTGGGGGCCAAAAAACAAGAACAAAAAGAAGGAAAAAAGGGGGAGCTCAAAATTTTCTAGGGGAAAATATGAGGATAGCTATGCAGGGCATAATAATTCTCACTATCAGTAGGGCTCAGTGCCCAAAAAATAGAAAATAAATATCATAATTGAATAATGGCTCACTGTCAAAAGAAGAAGAAATGAAAAAAAATCCACCACTAAAATAATTGTCACCAACAACAATACTGAAAGAATTCTATGTTTTTTTGCCTCCTTGGATTTATCAAGTTTTCATCACATCTATATCATACATCGAACAAAATCACATTTTACTTATACCATTCCATGCTTTCATAAACTTCCAGGTTGATCAATATTTTTTTTCATAGTCTTCTAAGTTAGCTAAATACAATTTGAAATAGGGCACCACAAAATATTTCCTTGGTGGAAAGGAATGAAATGTGGACTACACAAAATTTCCTCACTCAAAACAATAGGCTACCTAAACATCACAATATCTACAGCCAAAGAATACATTACAATGCATACCATGTTGTAAAAATATGCTAGCCAACATCAAGATCAGTCCAAAAGAAAAAAAAGTGTATCTCATTGTGTTACAATATGGATGGTATCAAGATAAACATAAATGGAGATAAATCATTATAGCACAACATCTAGATCACACCAATTCCATATCACCAAAGAAAAAAATAGAACCTCAACCAAGATATGTTGACATCAATGACAACCATCAACCATTACTGACAACAAAAACATCACATTCCAACAATGTCCCCCTTTGTCATTAATGAAAAAATTCCATCAAAAAAAAACAAAACAACTTGAATCAATACAAAATAATTCATCATCAACCTAGTTTACCTTTTCTTCTCCCTCTTTGACAACAATGAAAAATGGAAAAACTCCCACTGATAAAATTACTCTACCCCCTAAGAGGAAGCTGCAAAGCATTGATCCAGATAAGAATGGAAATATAATACCTTGGACCAATGTACACCCCAATGTATATTAGTTCAAACTAGGAAGGTGCATAACCCCCAACTTCTATTGAAGATAATCAAAAGCATCCTTGCATAATGGTTTTGTGAAAATGTCTACAATTTTCTCTTTTTTTGGTACATATTCAAGTCCCATCTCACTGTCTAATACCTTCTTTCTCAAGAAATGATATTTAATGAAAATATGTTTCATTATAGAGTGGTGTACCATATTTTTGGAAATGTTTATGGCACTGGTATTATCACACATAATTGAGATCAGTTCATTAAATGATATACCAATATCCTTCAACATTTTATTTATCTAAAGTACTTGAGTGCAATATGAGGATTTTACAATGTATTCACCTTTAGAATGATCTCAATGTTGGACAATCGCCTAGGGAGCCGGGGGGACCCAGACCTGGCAAGTCAGTGGATCAACAGGAAAGCAGAAAAAAGTGGTCTTCCCTCTTTGGAGTCAAACCGATGCGTAAGTCTTTTTTTACCACATGTTAAGAATATTTCAAACCCATCCCAAGGGAGATTTTCCATTGATATACCTGACCAAATCATTGATCATACCATTGCAAGAATGGAAAACTCCCTAGTTGGGAGATTCCTGGGGGTTAGACCCAATATTGAAGTGGTGCGGGCCTATGTTGGAAAGTGATCAATTTTATGTAAAGTGATTCACTTTTTGGTTTTCATTTGTGGCAATGCATTTGGTTTATAGATTGATTCCAATAAAGTTAAGTTTTTCTAACTCAGAAATCAACTAAGTACAGAAGCAGAGATACATAAATATTTTGGGTATCAAAGATTGAAATCAATGAGTTATGACATACGAGATTAGAGGAAAACAGTATGGGGTATGTGTGACCTCCAACTAAGATTATTTTTTATTTGGTATTGTTTACAGTGAGTTAGAGAGAATTGAAGACAGATAGACTGCAGCAGAACAGTGATACAGAGCAGTTGGACAGTAGCGATGATTAAGGGAGTATGATGTGGACTCCTAAAAATCAGAGTTGGATTATGGTTGATGATAACCTATAATTTGACTATGTAAGAGCGTCGACTATGCATTTGATATTTACTTT
Organism: Thuja plicata; assembly: GCA_018584345.1. Classification (NCBI taxonomy): domain Eukaryota; kingdom Viridiplantae; phylum Streptophyta; class Pinopsida; order Cupressales; family Cupressaceae; genus Thuja; species Thuja plicata. Next base: position 1,634,057 of record MU225736.1, read on the forward strand.
ATTAGATTAGATGTGAATGATAGAGAAGAGGATGACAAAGATCATTGATGAGCTATAAACAATAACTATCTAAGCATTAGAGATGCTTTTTATTGTTCATTACTGAGAACATTTTGTAACAGAATTTTATTGTAGAGTTGTATGCTCAATTGGCCCCTAACAGGTGTTTTATGCCTTTAACAGGGTTTTAATTCCTTTAACAAGGAAATGTACTATGTGTACGCCTCTCTCTCTGGTTTCCCATAGCTTTCCAAGGGCGGGGGTTAGTAGCCAAGGTTCACAAGTGAATGCAAATCAAGTACGCAATAACTACTAAACGAATAACAGATACGTGAGCAATAAAA
>MU225736.1:1649592-1689640 GCA_018584345.1 Thuja plicata
TGTGAACTGGAGAGATGGGTGGAGTAACCCATGTGATGTAATTGGAGTTATCTATTTGAAGATAAATGAATATTTAATTCATTTATTTAATAATTGTTTTCAACATGTGAGATAATTGAATTCTTTTAAATTAAGAATTGCTTTATTTGATGAAATTAATTTAATTGGAAGAATTTAATTAGTAAGTTTAAATATTTGATTTAAACTATAGGAAATTGAGTTTAATTTAATCAATTAATGGTAATTAATCAATTAAAGTTTAATTATTTAATTAATTTTGAGGATTGGATTAGATGATTTGAGAAATGAATTTAGAAGAAAATAGATGATTAATTAATGATTAAGAAACCATTAATAGATGAAAATTAGGGTTTTTAATGTAAAGTCGCAAGCCTGTCCATTTTAGGGTGTCTACACTATGTAATATTCATCTCCGAACAAGGCTAGGTCCCCTAACATGGACACTATACTTTAGTACATGCTTGTGGGTATCATCCCCACTGGGGTTTTCCCTTGGCATGGGTTTCCTCGACAACAAATAATGGTGTTATGAGTACTGTGTTATTTGCTTATGTTATTTTCATTTCTGCAAGCTTATGGTGAATGGTTAAATGGTTGAAGAATTTAATTAAGTTTATTAATACTGATTCACACCCCCCCCTCTCAGTATTATCCAATCCTAACAATTGGTATCAGATATTTTGGCCCTTGGAGAGAAAGTCTAACATCTTAAGGGAGATCAGAATAGATTTGGATAATTTTGAAGAAAACTATGATGCTGCACTTGAAGACCTTAACAAAGCAAAAGTAGAGAATGAAGAATTGAGATTGAACCTTCGAAGAGCTGAGAAATTTATAAAGAAACTCAAGAAATAGCTTGCACTTTCCAGAAGTCAAAGACAAGATCTTATGGTTTAGATAAAAGAGGATTCAGACGAAGATAATTCAGATCAGATAAAGCAACTTAAAGAAGAAAATGAAACCCTAAAACTTGAGAATGATGCTATGACTAAAGAAATTCAGATACAAAAGGATGCTAAGAATAAAGTTGAAGAATCTCTAAATAGTGCATTAGATAAAATGTAGAATGAGGATGACAACTACAATAACAAGTATCTAGAACTAGAGAAATACAATCAGATCATAAAATGTGAACTTGTTGAGGCAAAGAAACACATTGAGAAACTTCACACTAGTAGTGATTTGATCGATGAACAAAGAGATAAATAGAAACCTAAAGGTGATATGATTGGTATTGGCTTCAATGAAGCTGAATGCTTAAAGAATCAAGAAGATAAATCTGATGAGAATATTGATGCTAAAAAAACTCCTATTGAAGAACCTAGAGAGAAGATCAAACCCTTCAAAGGTAGATGCTTTAGTTGTAACAAATTTGGACACATGAAGAGAGACTGCAGAGGTAATGCCCCTTTTAAAAAAAAATTTGGTTATCATTTTAATTGCAATGGATATGGGCACAAGAAACTAGAATGCAAGAAACCTAATCAACATGGCTATAAACAAGAAAATAGAAGAGAACCCACATGTTATAAATGTCATAATCTTGGACACATTGCGAAGTATTGTAAGTTTCAAGTAAATCAGGAATGAAGACCTCCTTTATGTTACAAATGCAATAATCCAGGACATATAGAGAAGTTTTGTAGGTATAAGGGAGTAAACCACAGAAGAGTACCACCTCCTATGAATTCACAGAAGAGTGGAAGTAGTATTGGCAAGAGTGTTGCAGATTTGAAGTTGTTTTAAGAAAGTAAAAGATAACAGTAGTGGTAAAATTTGGAAGATTAAAGAAACCAGTGAGACACTAGTTTAGGGAGAGATAGTAGATGCTACTAGGTCTTCACCTGATGGTAGCAAAGAAGAATCAACCTAATTGGCTGATCATGGGCTTAGGGGGAGCATTAGATACAAATATCAGAGTATATCTAGCCCCAAATTTTGTGGATTGAGCACGAGCGAGCTTAGGTATGAACACAGCCGACATAATGCAGTATACATCTAAGAGTGCAACATCATCTGATGCATATATTGTGATCATGAGATTTACAGCCGAATAGACAATATTGAGTAAAATAACCCATTCTAACTTAAACTTGTATAAAGCACCATATGATGATCTATTTCCTTACCATTTGACAAGAGTGACCTAAGGAGATCAAAGAGAGAAGGAACTCAGTCTATTCTACAACTATTGTGCGTTATCAATTGAAGAAAAAACTTGAAATTCAGGAGAATAGAGGTATTTACATCATCTAGATATGGATGCACCTATTATTTACAATGTCATAGATTGACCTATGTATAAATTCAATAAACATCCATTCAAGTCTTGTGAAGAAGATCCCGAAGGAGCATTTTCTCTAAACCCTCATGGTGTATTCCACGTAGAAGATGTTAGGGCTTACATTCATTGTAATTATGATATACTTGGCACTAATGAGATTTTCACTAAGATGGAGTATATGACTAGGAAAGGAATTATGAAAGATGAATACAAACACATTGATCAATTGAGCATAATGAAAATTATAGATTTGTATGAATTCAACGAAATAGAATGGATCAAGATATTGTTAAGTAGAGCACATGATCAGTTAATTTGGATAGGTGAACATCCTGTGAAGATCTGTAGTGATTTAATTCATGAGATTACTAGATTGGACAACACCAGAATCATTCCTATTGCAGGAAAAACATGTGAAGAAAGAAGTCAAAACCCTGACTCACTCAAAATGGGACAGGTGAGCAATGACAGTAAATGATATCTTTCAAAAATATGTGAGATTAATCTCTATAATACTTGGCTACAAATTGTACTACAACAGTAGACCTAATTTGGTATCTATAGGAGTTATTATGATGGCATGGAGAATGGTGAAAGAAAATGTGAAATATAACCTATGCAAAGTATTGGCACAACAATTTATAGAGAATGTTAAACTGATAAAGAAAGACAGATCGAAGACCTTCATATTTGGCTCACTATTGATGCATATGTTTGTACACATTAAATGCAAATTTCTTAGCATGCACCCTAGTGGTTGGAGAAAATGGATACCTATTGGTATTCAGATTTCACAGAGCTACAAAAGACAAAATAGAACATGGGTTGATGGGGAATTGTTTGGTATGATTAATATTCTTCAGAGGCAAATGAAAACAAGATAAAGATTACATGAATACATTGTTGAAAAATAAAAGGATACAATCTGTTTCATGGTTGAAACTGATTGTGTATTCTTTGAGGTAGTCACACCTAGGAAGAAATGGTGTTATCCAATGGGATATGAAGTAAGTTCAGGGGTATAGACTATGCAAGTTGAACATGTTCTTGCATCTCAAATTGATACATCAGAAGAAATATGGGTTACATATGAGAAGAAATCAGCTAAGGTAAGAGAGGAATAGACTAGAGGTCTGAGGAAAAGGAAAATTGATAACATTATACATGAATGTGGTGTTAAGGCAGGATTGACAGAAGAAGAGTTGAAAGAAGTGAAAAATTAAAATGGCAGAATGATCTTCTAGTTTGGCAAGTGCTAGTACTACAACCCTTCCCACTCTTGGAGTACTAATGGTAGATAGTCCACCACCTCCATCATAGCATACATCACAAAATGAAAACATTACTCCTAGAGTAAACACAGGATCTAGCAAGCAAACATCATCTATGGAACCAAGCACTGTGAGAGAAGAGAAGAAACTTGAGAAGAGTAATCAAGCATGGAAGCCTAACTTGAAGATGATAGAGAAGAGAGCTATAGAACAAGGGAAGCTAGTTTCAATTGATAAATACTATGATAGGTATGATGAGACTAATAAATAGAAAATTGAAGATGTTGTAGTTAATCACCTACTTTTTTTCAAAAAGACTCTTGTAAATTGCGAGAAGCATACCTGAAAAATTGTATGGGAGATTAGAGACAAGGAAATAGTTAGCTCAAATGGAAGATGAAATAATCAGAAATTGGGAAATTGACAACATGTTGCCTGTGATATCTTTACAAGAAAGAGAGAAAATATCCAAGGAATTGAAACCTTTGTTGAGGACTAAGGTAAGACTACTGAAAATCATGGCAAGAAAATATGATGAGGTCACAGAGGAAACTCATAAGGCACTGGAGAAAATATTGATGAACACTACTCCTGAGAAGCCTCCACCTCCTAAAACCACTTCACCTACACCATTAGGAATGGGAGAAATTTCAAAGATAGTTGAGGCAAATGATGAGAAGAGAGAAGTTGATTCATAACTAGATTTCTATGTTTTTGGTGTGCCTGTGACACTTGATACATCACATTATGAAAAGGACCCATTTGCAGGGAATGTTGACAACACTATTGCAGATGAAGAAGAGAAGAAAGAGGAAGAAGAGCATAAGGAAGAATAGAAAGAGGATGAACAGAAAGAGGTAAACACATCTTCCATCTCATTATTGGAAAGAAAAGATAAAACAATAGAAGTTAATGTTGACTACATGGATGAAGATGAGCTAGTAAAATTAGCTTTTATTGCACTAACTAAAGTCAAGGAAAGATCAAAATAGAAAGGTGATAAAAAGGCTAAAGTAATTACCAGGGCAATTGATACTGTGAACAAATTTATTCTAGTGCCTATTTTTTTCCAACACAGAGGTGACATTGAAAATATAAAAATAACACTTGATGAATTTGATGGATATTATGATAATTTGTTAAATATTGCAGAAGAGAAGGTGTTATGCCATGCATACCCATCCCTACATTTTGTGTGCAAAATGTTGGGTCCCCTCTTTTCGCTTTGGCTCTTGTCCTATTTTCTTTGTTTTCTCTCTTTTCTTCTCTGGGCCTTTCCTCCTGTGAGGTTTGTTTTCTTTCTACTTTTGTCTTCTTGTGTCTCCGAGACCTGGTCCCAGAGTTTGTAATTCAAGAGCTAGACTCTGGACTCCAGGATTCTCTACCATGATGTATTCTTCTCGCAAGAAGGTATGGTTGCATGGAATCCCCGGGCCCAGAGTCTGGAGGTTTTCCTATTCTAGAGTTTGTGGAGGGGAGTGTAACTTTCTTTTACCTTGGCTATAAATAGAAATTACCTACCACTTTTACAGTTACCATGATTAAAAACACTTAGAGCTTTCAAAGATTCCTAGGTGATTAAACTGTGATTAAGCTGTGAATTACCTTGTGCTTAGTGGTTGAATATAAGTTGATTTTCAGTGCTGGTTAGTGATCGTTCAAAGGTTGAGATTTTTGTAGAGCACTCCTAGTGCCCTTCTCCCCTTTCTTTCCTTCGTGTTTTCAAGTATCTTCTCTGGTTTCTATTTTTGTTCTGTCTGGTTTTGTTCTCGTTTCATTTTCTTTGGTTTTGCGGGTTTTTTTTGTGTTTCACTTCTGGTTTGCTGCCCGTTGGTGGGTCAGCTCTGCTAGAGGGTTGTCCACCCTCTATGTAGTTGTAAGCTAGTGTTTATAATGTAAACTTTTTAGGGTAGTTCATGTATTTATGTAAATTTTTTATAAAATTTAAAAAGCTTGTAAATGTTGTGTATTTAATGTATATATGTTTTGGCCTTTGGCCCTCTATGTTTTTGTGTACATATCTCATGTATATCCTTCCAATTTGATGAGTTCCTCATGCTTTGTCATGTGTATTCACTTGCCAAATAGAGCTCGTTAAGATGGAGTCACCATGGTTCAAACTTGGCACCTTGCTAGTTCAAGCCATGGCAGCTTTCTCTCTCCTCTATCTCATCACCTTGATGGCAAGATTAATTTCCCACAAGTGGGAATTCAAAACATGTCCCATCTGGCATTCATTTTACCCTATATTATCCCACTTATCACCATTAATGCCTTTACGTCACCTATCACATGACCACATTCCAACCCATGTAAGCTGAGTATGGTTTCCCTCTGGTCACATTGATGTGGTAACGGCTAGTTTATCCAGACTCTGGGTCCCGAGAAATCCCTTCTCCCTCATTTACCCTTGCCACTTGGTTCAACACCCCACAATCTAATCCATGTCTATTGTAAGTATTTCAGGATTTTGATATAGGATAACACTTGTTGAACAGGTGCAAGGTGGTGACAATTTCCCCAGAGTTTTAATATTCTTTTATATATCATGTTCTAATGATTCTTTGGTCTTGCAAGTTGCGGATAAGTTGATCAAAGATGTCTGAAGTAATCACCCCTCCTGATAGCCCAGAGCTACCTACCACTTCCACCCGGGTGGACACCAAAACTAAGGCTGAAAGGTTGTTAGCAAAGCTGCCCTTGACCTCCAAATATCCAAAGGAGGGTGTTCTCATGGGATCCAAGGTGGGTTCTAGAGTTCAAGAGATAACAGACATAGATCCTAGACTATGGGCTAAAATGCAAGTCTTTATTCAAGCCATTTATAAGTTGAAGGCCACTAGAGATAATTTGGCCACCCAGCTAGCTACCTCTGGCATCATTAAGGCAGCAAACTTTCCATGTTTGGTGCAATCACCAGAGTTAATACTCCAGCTAGAAAATTTGTATAACGCACCTACTCAGACCATTCTACTCCCAGATCCTCAGCCACTATAGTACCCAGCAAAAATTGTTACCCTGGATGTAACAACTTTTGCCTCAGGGTTGGGGATCCCACAGTTCAAGGGATCTATTATCTGGAATCAGGTCTAGACATTGCAGGTGTTCAAGGACATTGCCCTTATCTTCTAGAAACATCTCAATAGCCACTGGCTAAAGTCCCCAAAGACAGATTGTAGGAGGATGAAGATGGAAATTCCCCAGGGGGAGTTCAAAGAGCCCATTCAGGCGGGCATTATATTCTTATGCAGGATCTTTGGATTTCCCCATGCCCAAAATTTCTCAGCATGGATGTACTAATTTTTGTACTGCATCACCACACACAGTCAAACCTTCAATTGGGTGACAATCATAGCCAATCACATGGACATGCAGCTGAAGGGCATCATCCAGCATTCTAAGTTTTACATGACATCATACATGCTATGGGCACTTGCCCAACAAAGATCAGCTTTTTCAGGATTGGGAACAGTTGGGAAACTTAGAAATGGTCCAGGTCAAGTAACACCATGGGATCATTATCCAAAAGTATAGTGGGAACTCATCTTCCCAAACTTCTATCGGGTAAATGATGCTTTCATTAACCACAACATCCTAACACTTACTTGGGATTCTGGGTACTGCCTGTCGTAGGTGGCAATGAATTTGGTCAGCACCTACGACCGCTATTTCATTCAATTCCAACACCACACCTACATTTAGGTGACTGGCTTCTCCAGGAAGCCCCATCTTCTTCCCCGATATTGTGGGGACAGAATTATTCTTTTAGAGTTCTGCCGGTAGATGATGGATCTGCATGTCTTCTTTACATTGAAGAAGGTCATCAATGTCCCATTCCCATTTTCATGCAGGAATTATACATGCAGCCTCACCATGACAAGGGAGGTAGATAAAAAGCTGAAAAGCCTAGGACTAGTGGAATTCCACCATGCTACGAAAACTATGATCCACTGGGCAAGATTGCCACAACATTTTCCCAGGCATCTCCGCCACATGACGTAGATATTGAAGACTTCTAGGCAGACTGCCAAGATAATTTTGATCTCCTAGCCTGACAGCATTCACGGATGAGAAAAGGGATCATGAAGGCACTTGACCTTCATACTTTCCTGAAGGGCTTCTCAGATGATAGGCCGCTGGAGGATCCAGCATATAAAGGACAAGGGTTGGACAAGTTAGATCTTCCTCCAATGGATTGGGCTACCCCAAAGGACCTAACAATTATAGGCGTATGTCACACTATTTTGGAAGCAAGTCATCAGTATTTTTCTTGGGTGTGTCCCAAGAGTACCTAGAAGAAACCAACTATTTGTAAGGCCACTCCTTCTTCCACCGGCACTGGACCTTCTTCTCCGTCACCGAAGGACTGAGCACAAGTAAAGGAAAAGAAATGTAGGGCACTCCGGCCAAGGCACCTCCCCAAGTTCTCACCCTTCTAATGGCCCAACTACAACAACAAATGGATTCAACAAGGTTGGCCAGCCAACAGATAAGTATGCAGATATCCTCCAGCCTCCTTGTAACTCCAATGGCATCTGCTCGCTCAGCGGGATCCCCGTTGTTGGCTGCAATGATGAGCAGGCAGACTTTCACCGAGGCGGAGTCTACCAGCATTTTAGAGACTGGGGTCCCACTGAAGAAAAAGAAGAAGAAGAAGGTGACCCCTATCCCCAACACAACCGCCTATCCCAGTATGTTGGATGTGCCCCCGATGGATGTCAATTTAGACTCTCACAAACTTGAAAATATTTTTGACTCCTTGCCTCTGCATGATGACTTTGATGACACTTTCTCAGTGGAGGAGCTCATGGACCTCCAACAAGGTATAAGTCATGTGGTGGAGGAAATTTTTGCTCAAGATAAGTAAAAGGCCCCCATAGAAAAGGAGATCCCTAAGGAAGAGGATACATCAGAACAAGAGGCCAAAGAAGAAGCATAAATGACACCCAAATAGGAGTAGCCACCAGTCCAATAGACCGAAGATACACCAAGTTAGCCCATAGATGAGAAATTGATGATTGGGAAATCTGGACCTTCGGGATCAACCATGCCCCCTTTCATCATGTTCCATATGCCTTTGGATACTCTGACTAATCAAGTGCCCTGAAGCTCATTTAGTGAGGTAGTAACGGTGGCCACCTTATTAAACTTTGGCCAGAGACCTCACCCACTCCCAGAGGATATTTCAATGGAGGAGAATGTTCTATTAGATGAGGCTAATGAAGCCCAAGAGCAGCAACAACATCATATTGATTAGGAAGTCCTGAATGATGAAAATGCAAGATCAGCTGATGCCGAGAGGGACAAGGAAGTCCCTGAGGATACAAGCAATGTAGATAATAGAGAAAAAGTTTTGGACATCATCGAAAAATATGCCAGCATGGCATAAAATACTAAAGGTTCTAGAGAACAAGAAAAGGAACAAGAGCAAGACAGGGAGAAAGAGCCCAAAGATAATGTACATTTTGGGAACACATCGCTAGATTCTAAAGGGAATCTTGATGAACAGGTGTTAATAGAAAAGCAGCCCCACCTTCCCTAATGTCTGGTAGTATCGAAGAAAAGAAAGGCCCTGACTATTGCATCAGGCACTATGCTCTCATTGGCCGAAATGATGGCCAGAAATGTAGAGGCCCAAAAGCCCAAGAAAGCATGGACAGTCCATACTCTCCAAACTGGCCCAATAGGTAGCACAGTTGCAACTATTGCAACACCCCCTCCAGGTGTAGATGCAGCGGCTGTAAGGCCCGAAGACTATAACATAACAGAAGTGTAACTAGGGAGTAGAGACAAGAAAGGTGAATTGGACTTGCTAAGAGAGGCTAAAAAATTAGTAGAGGCCAGATACATCAAACAGGGCCAGAAGATAAAGTAGGAAAGAGAGACTAATTCCAATCTCCTCATGCTTCTAGTTGAAATTACGCATCCTTTGGCCAAGGTCCTTCCGGAACCCCTTCCTCCAGATTGTCGCTTGCACAGGGTGACATGGATTCCCTACAGATTATGAAGAAGAAGGTGTGGGTTGTAGATGGGTGGGCCACTGAGAAAGTAGCCTCCATGAGACAATTTCTATTGGTGTCCCTCCTAGACCTTTATTGGGTTATCACTCTTCTCAGCTAGGGAAATGGCTTCGCTCTTATATGGGAGAAACATTTAGCAAAGTATGAAAAATGGAAGGGTAGGCTGGAAGAAATTTGCAACATAGGAGAAGAAGTTGCCATAGAGGTAGGGATTTTGGGAGATGAATCATATGATTCCCTCTAGGCCCAGTACTCTACACTTGTCCTCAGGATCAAGGTATACAAGGAATTGGTAAAGGCCTTGAAAGAGAAATTGACATTGGCTCAATACCCCTTGGGCTTGTTTCAAGCATTCGTGGTTGGAGTATTGCAAGTCGATCCCTTCACCACCAGAACATGTACCCTGGAGGAATATGTCCTCAACAAGTTTGATCAATGGATGGAGTCCCTGTATCTGCCAGCTAGAGATTTTGACCAAGGAAGGTGTTATGCCCTGCATCCCCGTCCCTACATTCTGTGTGCAAAATGTTGGGTCCCCCCTTTTTTTTCTTTCTTTCATTTTTTGTTGCGGCTTTTCCTTGTCTTCCTTTTCCTTTTGCTTTCTTTCTCCGGGGTTTTCTTCCCCGGTGTGTGTTGTTTTCTTGGTTTTCTTTTCTCCTCCAGGATTCCGGTCCTGGAGGTTGTCTTTTTTCGGAGACCGGATTCCAGACTCTGAGATTCTTTGCTATGATGTTCCTAAGAATATCATCGTAAGGAATCCTCAGGCCCAGAGTCCGGAGGTTTCGCCTGACCTGAGATCTCCAAAGGGAGGAGGATTACTTCTTACGGTGGATATAAATAGACTTACCTATCATTTTCACACTTACCGCGATTAAAACCTTCGAGCACTTAGAGCAAAATAGAGCGTTTTCAAAATGATTAACAGAGCATTTATAGAGAATTTGTGATAATCAAAGCTTAACACCTTCTGTTGTTCTCAGACATACACAAGTGCTTCGTGGTGGTGATCTTGGAAGCCTAACGACTCGAGTTGTTGTAGAGTTCTCTCGGTAATCCCTCCTTTCCTCCACCTTTTGCATTTTCAGGTTGGTGTTTCTCCTTTCCTCCTCTCTGTTTTGCTTCCATTTTTTGGTTTGTCTTTGGGTTTGCTCGGTTTTGTTTGTTTCATTTTTCTTTGTTTCTCTGTCATGTTCATTCTTTTGTCTTCTAGTTTTGCCGCCCGTTGGTGGGTCAGCTCTGCCAGAAGGTTGTCTGCCTTCTGTGCAGGGGTTGTTTGTCTGTAAAGTCTGTAAATTGCATAGATAGTGTAAATGGTTGTATATATTTGTTTCTGCCTTGTCTGGTTTTCCCACGAGAGTCATCCCATGTGTATATTCATGTATATATGTGCATATCTGTAGATAACCCTTATATATCTCCTCCTTTCCATGTATATATCCTTTAGTTCTATGTGTATCCTTCCAGGTGGCTCGACAAGCTGGTCGAGTCGCCCTTGCTTTTGGTTTTTTGCCTCCAAGCTTTCTTCGAGGCAGAAAACCACCTTTTTGAAACTTGGCTCTTGGTCGATTTCAAACAGGCAGTTTTCTCTCTCCTCCATCAAGGCTGTCAGAGCCTCATTTATTTCCCATGCGCGCAATTACTTCTAGCCAAGTGGCTTTCCCTTTTCACGCGTTTGAACAGTTGGCTCTGCCGTCATCGCCATCACATCCATTTAATGCCAACGCACGTGGCGCCCACATGGACTTACCTTCACATTCTTCCTTGTTAATGGTCATTTCTCTGGGCTTCGGGCCTTTTTACCACCACACATCTGTCGTCCTTACCAAGTGTGATAAAATCCCCAGACCCGAACGTGTAATAAAAATTCTTAAAGATCATGATGTGTCTTGCTTTTTGGGTATGTTTGCATAAAACTAACTTTTCAGGAAAGGCAAACATCATGGTGGTAAGATTTCCTGGACCCCAGAATAACTGTTTTATTTTGATAAAACATTCTGACGGTCGCTTTGTCTCGCAGGTCCGGATTACATCTTACAAACATGTCTGAGGCATCTGCATTATCTCCTCCTGGAAGTCTGGAATTACCAACCACAACCGAGACCAGGGCAGCAGCAAAGTCAAAAATAGAGAAGGCCCTGGAAAAGCTGCCCCTCACCATGAAATTTGTGTAGTATAATGAGATTGTGGGCTCAAAGATTGAGTCCAAGGTAAAATTAATGACCGACGCCAATGTCAGAACTTGGGCAGAAATGTAGGCCTTGGTAAAGATAATGCACATCCAGCGACAGGCTGGAGACAAACTCGCAACCAACATCAGGGGTTCCGAAATCCTCTGGGCAGCTTGCTTCCCATGCTCCATGCAATCCTTAGAGCTGATCTTAGCATTGGCAGCCAACTACAACTCTTCTGTCTGGGCTGTCATGCTCGCAACCGTAGATCCCATGGGATTCTCCACTCCACGGGTGTCCCTCGACCCAGTCACTTTCCAAGAAGGCCTAGGCATCCCACAATTTGATAGGGCCATGGTGGTTATAAGGACTGAGGCCTTGAAACAATTCAATCAACTCGAAGATGCTTCTCGGGTGTACATGAACACCAACTGGCTCAAGGTCCCGAAGAGGGACCCAAAGAGAATGAAGATAGATATCCCCCGCTCTGAATTCAAGGAGAGCATCCAGATGGGGATGATAGCATTAGCTCGGGTCTTTGGGCAACCCTCCACCCAGGAATTTGCAAAATAGATATACTATTTCCTCCTGGGCATCTCCACTAAGGGAGAATTCTTTGACTGGGCGACAATAATCTCCAATCATGTGGACTCCCAGTTCCAGCAGTTGAACGAGAAGAAGAAGTTCTACATGACTTCCTATGTTTTTTGGGCCCTGGCCCAACAGAGACCCCACTCCAATGGCCTGCTTACAGATGGCATTCTTGGGATTGGCCTAGGACAAAAAGCACCATGGGACCATTTCTCACAGATTTAATGGGAGGCCAGCTTCCCCAGTTACTACCAGGTAAACGATTCCTTCATTTACTACCATCTACTCATGCCCACCCGGGATGCCGGATACCGCCTATCCACTGAGGTGATGAATTTGGTTAGTAGTTATGGGCACTACTATATCCAATTCCAGTAGCATGCATACATTAGGATCGTCGGCTTCTCCGAGAAACCCTACTTGTTACCCAAGCATTGTGGGGACAAGATCGTGCTGCTGGAATATTGCCGACAAATGATGGAACTGCATACCTTCTTGGCCCACAAGAAGGTCCCCAACGTCTCATTCCCAATCTCCTGTGGGAACTACACCTGCAGCCTGGCCATCGCAAAGGAGGTGGACAATGAGTTAAAATGTTATAACTTGCAGGAATTCTATCTGGCGCGGACAAATTTTGATCCGCATGGCAGAATTGCAACGGCACTACCCCGGGCTTCGGAGCCCCACCACGTACACATGGAAGACTTCTGGGCCGATTTTTAGGATGACATGGATGTGTGCAGTCGGCACTATGATAGAATGATGGCCGGAATGATGTAGGAACTAAAGCTCCAGAGGTTCCTGGTAGGTTTCTCAGACACTGCCCCCACCGCAGATCCCCAATACAAAGAAAAGGGGATTGACAAAATGCCACTGCCGGCAATGAATTGGGCCACCCAGGAGGGGCCCATGATTGAGGACTTCACTCAGGAAGTAGTCGAGCGAAGTCACACCTATTTCAAGAGGGTGTGCCATGGGAGTATGCACCAAGCTCACCGACCGGTACCAAAACCAACACCACAGTCGGTACCAAAATTGACTCCGGGGGCCAGGACTTCTACACAAGGTGCAGACAAAGGAAAGGGGATAGATACAACCCCCCCCATGCAGAAAGTCCATATACAAGAACAGATTAAACAATCTATGGCAGCCTCCCAGCAAATGAGGGAGTAGTTAATGATGAGGCTTGCCACGCCCCCACTTATGACCGGACCAATTCATCCCCCTTCCTCCCCGTCGCTGGCAGCCTTAATGGTGAAGGCAACTGGGGTGGATCCCATGGAAGCGGTGTCAATTGCCGATGTAGGGCCGCCTTTAATTACCCAGAGGAAGAGAAAGCATATCCAACAGCCTAAGGCAGAGCTGGCGCAAAAGGCATCCCTCCCAAAAGAAGTGGAGATCCTTTTTTCTAGTTCCCCTGAACCAGAAAAAGAAGAAGAATAGGCAGGGGTCCCAGCCAGTCCCCCTCTGGAAGAGGAATTTGACTTATTTGCAACTGATAAATTTAGAAATTTGTAGGGGGATGACACACAAGCAGAGACGGAAGTCCCGGATAAAGAACAAGAGGCCATCGACCCAGAAGACCTGGAACAAGAAGCTGCAGAACAAGAAGAGAAGCAGACAGAAGAAAAGAGGCCAGAACCGGAGATTGTTTCCACGGCTCAAGCAGTGCAAGGTCCAGGAGTGGACCAACAACCACCAAGTGAACAGATGGCATCTGCTGGGGAACCCAGACCTGGACCTTCAGGATCAACCGTAACCCCAGCCGCCATGTTCCAGGGGCCACTCCCGGGAGCAACCTTCAGGCAGGTAATCACAGCGGCCCAAACTCTGAATCTCGGCCCGATACCTCCCCTACTACCAACAGATGAGGAAGAAGAAGAAGAGCAGCATGAAGAGAAAATTCTCGAGGAAGCTGACCAGGGTCCAGACCCATCGATTAACATCCAGGACCAGGCTGAGGAGATAGAAGTTGAAAAGAACATTACTGCAGGAGAGGTTTCGGCTGGGAGAGGAACAGATGAGGTATATGTTGAAAAGGAGCAGCCACCACCAGACACCGGGAGAGAATCTGAAGAACAAACTCTGGCATGAAGGCCACCTCTCCGACCTCCATGGCTGGTGGAAAACAAGAAAAGAAAATCCCAATCCGCTCCAGTGATCCCTCTCTCCCTGGCCGAAATGATGGCCCTAGCTCAGGCCCCACCAAAAGCAAAGAAGGCCCGGACCATTCATACTCTACGAACTAGGCCGGGAGGAGAGACAGTTGCCATCATAGCAACACCTCCCCCAGACGCCGATGAAGCAACCGCTGACCCCGCAGACTAAAATATTGCAGAGGTATCCGTGGATAAAAGAGGAAAGCAAGGCGAAGTAGACTTGCTTAAGGAGGCAGCAAGGGCAGTCGAAGCCCGATATGAAAAAGAAGCCCAGAGGCTCAAAGCTGAGAAAGAGAAGAATGCAAACCTTGTGGGGTTGCTTACCGAGCTGGCCTGACCCCTCAATGCCACTCCTCCAGAGACCTCCACATCAGAATAATTACCACAGAGCGACATAGACTCCCTATGAGTAATGAAAAAGAAGGCCCAAGCAGTAGATGAATGGGTCACTCTACAGATAGAAAACACCTAGCGTTTCCTAGTGTCTACTCTCCCCAATCTATATACGGCCTGACAGGTTATTCACCAGGCAGAAGCGATAATTAAGCAATGGGAGAGTGACGCCGAGAATTACCAGGCGTGGAAGGCAGAGCTCAAAGAGCTCCTCACCCTAGGGGAAGATATAATTTTCGAATCCAAAATTTTGGGTGAGGAATCATTTGATTTCATAAGGGCTCAGCACTCTAGACTGGACCTCACATTAGAGGTAACCAAGCAACTGGTAGAGTCCTTACAGGAAAAGGTAAACACAGTGAAGTATTCTTCCAATTTATATAATTCATTTGTAATAAAAGCTTTCGGGGCTGATTCCCTTAGTACAGATACTTATACCCCTGAGGAGTCAGTTTTGGGAAATTTTGATGAAATGATGGCATCTTGGTATCAATCCCCAGAGGGGATAGATGGGGCCCAAATGGAAAAACTAACTGAAATGGTGCTTAAAGGCCATGACTCCGTGAGGATGGCAGATGAGTTCAAAAATAATATTCTGGACCTGGGGGAACTAGTTGATGTGGCCAGGCACAGAAGGGCCAACCTAAAAAAGATTGACGAGGATGGCATTTTCCGCCTCCTTCAGGCCTTCAACAATAATAAGTAGCCTTGAGCGTTCTCTGAGAATTGGGGAAACTTGAGCATTAAGTATTCTTTATTCTTTTGGGGACATAAGTTCACTAATCTCAGAGTCCCAAATCCAAAATTTTGTATTCTTTAAAGATGTTCTGTGTCTCGGTCCCCGAGGCCGACCAGTCACTTCCAGAGGTGGTTAATAAAGACTGTCAGAAGGTAGTTGGCCACATTAAGGGGCATTGGCTTGGCAGTTGGTTTCTGACAGGGTGGTCTTCTCAAGGCACCATTTGAAGGTACACCTGGCACATTAGAGACAGGGTGCCGCATTTCCCATTTATGAGGCATGTAGCCTTAGTCCCCGGGGGACCTACTTTCTACTCCCTCTTCTTTGGCTCTCTTCTCGAGACTGATTCCTCCGATGTATATTCTTGTCTTCTTCTTCTGACATGGCAGACCTATTCTGTCTCTAGGTCTTTTGTAGGGTGGCGCAGGTAGTATCGGCCCACAAATATTATATTTTATTGAAGCACAGTGAAATAGGGTTAGGGTTAGAGAGTTGTATAAATAGGCAGATCGACCCATTTCCAAGGGTTGGAAAAATTGATGATTTTGTTGTCCATAATAAATAGCAAAAAGTAATTCCTGAGTTTAAGTTGCAGAGCTCAATGCTCCATTGTTCTATTCTTGATAGTTAGATTCTCCCCTGGAGCAACCATTGTATCACGCACCAGTGCCTGCTGGACTAAATATTAATGAAGAAGGAAGGATTCATGGCAATGATGTTGTTAGCATCCCTGCTTCTAAGTTAATGGTATTTCATATTTTAATGTTTTGTATGTCCTTCACTCTGATATGTTAAAGTAGATTAACGACCTCTTTATTTTTGCTACTGATAAAATGCTAACTAATGGTTGTGTATTTCTTCAGTATTTAGTGTAGTCTTTTAGAGTATTGTTGATGTTCTAGACATTTCAGCATGACTGTAGTTAGATAAACGTTTCTAACCCTGCAGGATCTTTTTCATTTTATTTGCTAAGTGTAGAATGCTTTGGGAAACCCTTACTGTACTGAATCTCCGGAGGAATGAGTTGAAGTAACCAACCATCCCCCTCGAAAACAGTCACCTCTTCCAACCAAGCCCCGCATTGTCATGACCCAAAACCTAGGTGCTTGAAGGCCCAGAGGATTTATTTCCCCCGAACAACCTTTGTAAGTGGATTTGGCCGATTTCCCCAGAACCCGGTGACAACTTATGACTGTTGGCAGACCCGGTCAGCAAAACCTCGTCAACAAAAACTGGTGCTAGAAGGAGGGCATGAACTCATCCCCAGTAGAGTTGCCAGAAACTAGCGCTAGAAGGAGGGCATGAACTCATCCCCTCCCAGAGATTCTAATTTTACACCTCCTGAGGGTTCCCCGAGTTGTAGTTTTAGGAGACAAGCCTTTAGTGGAATTGGGTCCTTTTCCCTAGCTAAATTTGAAAGAGTCCTTAGGTCTGCCCTGAATCCTGGAAGGTTTGTCGAACTCAAGCCTCCTACTCGAAAGAAGCAGACATCAAAAGTCCTACTAGCCACTGTTGTCTGGGGATCTACCATATCTCTGAATACCCAAACTCCCTAGATAGTCCCGGGAACCAGTACCCAAACTAGCCAACATACACTTCCCCCGATGGCTGCATATTTTGGGAACACCGGGTCCCCAATGGGCACTTTTCTGGGCGTAATCAATGACTTACCCTCCCACCTGGAGAATATTTGCCTGTGATATGAGCACTTAGGCTCACGGACCGCGGAAGAACATTTACAGGCATACAAAGATGCCATGAATCGACACTGGATCCAGCATGAGGATGTTGTGACCCGCATGTTCCCCCTGTCCTTAGGACAAAGTAAGTTGAACTGGTACCTAAACTTACCTGCCAACTCCATCAACACTTGGCAGGATATGGAGGATGCCTTCTTGGCTGCCTTTCACGTGCATGTGGACCCAGCTTGGTCCCACAGCCAGTTCATCTCCATCAAAAAGGAACCTAATGAACCTCTTGCAGCATTCAATCATAGGTTCCAACGCGCCCTAAAGCGGTGCACGGTCCCTTTTGTCCCATCTCCAGACATAACCATAGAGACATATCTCAATGCAATGGACCCTTTCGTTGCCACCCTCCTTTGGAGAACAACCGCCCTGGGAAACTGGGATACTTTGGCAAAAGTCTACAACCTAGCCTTAGATCTGTCTCGTGGTCTCAATAAATCCCCGGGCGGGATTGGGCAGAACACACCCTTCAATATGATCCCCGACAGAACCGTATATGCCGGCGGATACAATCCTAATCTGGCAATAGGTGCACCCTCAATGGTGGTGAATCCCCCACCACCTTTGATAGACCAACAGGCACGATATGTTTACCCAGCCCAGACCCAGATAACATCGGGTCCAGAAGTCTTCCCTTGGAACTAGCCATAGCAGACACAACAGACTCAACCACAACCGTCCGGAGTGCCATTCTTCCAGTTGGCTATGACTGGAGGATTTCCGTCCTTGACTCTGGCTAATCCTGCTGCCTTCCCGGGAAGCCAACAACAGCCACAACCATCCCATTGTGATGCTAACACTCAGTTGACTTCCGAGGTTGAATCCCTCCGAAAAATGCTATCCACTTTGACTGTGGACATGGGTCAGCTGAAGGCGGGGTCTTACGCACCCCAGACCTCAAATTCCCAGAGAGGGAATATCTTCTCCGGCCAATGAAACAATAACGCTGGGGGAAAAAATTTTAACAACGGGCCTAGGCCCAACCAACAACAATGGAATAATAACGCTAACACCGGAGGCCCACCTCCAAACTAAAACACCAACCAAAATGGTGCTGGACCATCCCATTTTACGCTAGTCGCAGACTTCCATCCCATGACTAATTGGTGTCGGCTGCACGATACAGGTTTGCACAATGAAGTGAATTGTGCCACTTTGGAGAAAGTCATAATGATCTCCCAGCTGGACAGGAAGCAATCGCACGATACTGCTCCCCCGGAGCCCCTATCCAAGAACCTGTCCATAGTGCCTTCACCTATGATACCATCTTCTTTAAAACTTCCAGGGAAGATGAAGAAGAATCTAAACTACAGGGATTCTTTGATGAATCTATTCCGCCCTTTGAGGCCATCGCCTTTACTAACCCGCGGGCTCCATACATTACCTGGAGCCAGGTTGGTAAAGGACCAGCTTACACGCCCGTGCCTCCTACCAAAGATACTCCTCCTCCCTGGAGTAATGCAACTGATCGACCCGTCCCTCCAAAAGGTCCTAGCTCTAACCAAGAAAAAGATCTCACGGAGGAAAATCACCAGTTCCCGGGAGGAAGATTCGACATCACAAAGGCGTTAGAGTAGACCACCACCTCTATGACCTTGATGGAAGTTTTGCTAAATTTTCCTAAGCAGAAGAAGTCTCTTCTGAAGCTCTTAGGAAACCCGGAGACCATTAGCCACCCGCCCAAGACCATCTCATTCAAAGATGCTAACACGGCTGTCTTCCAGGGAAATAATGAGGATCCTCCCTTCCTGCTAGGCCTGAACATTTATGGCAAAAATATACACAATTTCCTAGTAGTTTCCGAAGCTTCAGGTAACATCATGCCCTTGTCCATTTTTCAGAAGCTCGAACTCCACCCCACCCCGTCTAATGGTGCAGTGATCCAACTGGATAAGACTGCTGTAAAAATGGTGGGGGAATTGAAGAACATCCGGATACACCTTATCCAGGACCCCAGGATAGCCAACATCATTGACATCCGAGTGGTGGATATCCCAGAGACGTATGGGATGTTGTTAAGTCGAAATTGGTCTAAGTCCTTGAATGGGTACTTCTCAACCGACTTCACCCACTTGTGGCTTCCATGGGAAGGAGAATTCAATCAGATCCAGGTCGAAAGCGAACCCCAGAAGAAACAGGCCCTTACCGAAGTTGGGAGGGTCAATGAAGTCCTTTTCTCTGAGTCTTCTCTGGGGGTGTACCGACCTCTTGAAATCTTAACATTTGATTTCATCCCCGGAGAGGATCCCGTAGTATTGCAAAGAGCACAAGACTTAGAAGAAAAGGTGATAGTTGAAGTCAACTCTCAAGGCCCCACAGCGACCCTTGCCACACTCCTATCTGGCACTTGGTGTCGGGTACATTACCAAAAACATTCAGAGCACGAGTTTGAATCATGTCTATCAATTGCTACCCGGCAACTCAATATCTTCTGGAATGAGCATACAACCGATTCCCCGGGACCCAGTACTTCTATGGGATGCACTCCTTTGGTGCCATCCACCCAGGAATCACAAATTGAAACGCCTTTGGAGGTAAATCCTACTGCCACGCTGGTAGTCTGGGAGAAAATCCCCAAGTCTCCCAGCGATAATCCAAAGGGAACCCCCCGTCCCCAGCCCCAGATTACAAACAATGACTTATGGACCCTTAAATTCGACGAGTCCCGATCCAAACAGGGCTGCGGGGCCGGGGTAGAATTAATCAACCCACGGGGGAAATCCTTCCTCGCATCTTATAGGCTATAGTTTAACTGTACGAACAATGTCATGGAGTACGAGGCTTTGGTCCTTGGACTCTTATTCACATTAAGGAAGGGTATCACCCGCCTCCGGGCTCTGGGCGATTCAGAGTTGATTGTTAAACAGGTCCGGAGTCAATACACGTGTCATGACAAAAGGCTGGCTGCTTACCGCAACCGGGCTTGGAGCCTTATCAAAGATTTTAATGCCTTTGGCATTGACCTCATTCCCTGGCGACGGAACTATATCCCAGATGCTCTTGTCATTTTTGCCAGCACACTTGAGCTGATAGCTGGCTCACGACTCTTAAGATTTTCAGTTGAGATGGTCCCCACCCCCTCCATTCTAGATAATGTCACCCATTTTTAGGTCTTTGAGGCGATCAACATATCCTGGCCTTTATGGCCAATGTTGGTGTTTTTGAGGATCAGATAGTGGAGGAACGAGACCATGATGATACTGGGCAAAGTAATGAAGATGATGGGATCATGGACTTGCCCACCAACACCATCCCTAAGGGGATGGTTGCATTAGAATGAATCTTTGACTCGGACCCTCGGGCCCGTGAGAAGGCGTCATCCTCCTCTGAGGGAGGAAATTTTGAAAAAGTTAACATCGGCCAGCCCGATGAGGAAAAGATTATCCACATTGGTACCTCCTGCTCCCCTGAGGAGAAGGAGAAGATTCTCGCGGTTATCCAAGAATATATTGATGTAATTGCCTAGGGATATGAAGATTTAAAAATGTATGATACATCTATCATGACCCACACTATTCCCCTGAAGCCTGACGCTAAGCCCTTCCGTCAAAAGCAAAGACTGGTTAACCCCCTGATAGAGCCTCTGATTCGTCAAGAGGTAGAAAAACTATTGTTAGCCTGGATAATCTTCCCAATCCGGCATACTACATGGGTTGCCAACTTGGTTCCTGTCAGGAAGAAGAACAGTGAGATCCGCCTTTGCGTGGATTTTAGAAATTTGAACAAGGCATCTAAAAAAGATAATCACCCTCTCCCCTCCTTGGATGAGGTGTTGCAGATAGTAAATGGATCTCAGATGATGTCTTTCTTGGATGGATACTCTGGATACAACCAGGTCATGGTCAAGTATGAAGACAAAGAGAAAATAGTGTTTACCACTAAGTGGGGAACGTTTGCGTATAGAAGAATGCCCTTCGTTTTGATCAATGCAGGGGCTACATTTCAAAAGGCCATGGACATTGCGTTCGAGGGCCTTTTGAATCGATGCATAATCATTTACATGGATGATTTGACCATCTTCTCCCGGGACAGGCGTGATCATGATGCCCACCCTAAGAAATGCATATTCGGGGTCACCGAGGGAAAGTTGCTCAGGCATATAGTCTCTGAGAAGGGTATATCCATCAACCCTGATAGAGTTGAGGCATTGTTGAATCTACAGATGCCTGGCAGCAAGAAAGAAATGCGATCCTTCTTCAAAAAAATCAACTTTGTGCGACGATTCATTACGGGATTCGCAGAAATAGTTAAACCACTCAATGAGATGATGAAAAAGGATACCAAAATTGAGTGGAACCCTGAAGTAAAGCGAGCATTTTCCCAGATTAAACAGATGATAATGGAGGCACCTGTCCTGGCTAGTCCGGACTATTCCCTTCTGTTTGACATTTACTCATTTGCCTCGCCGCATTCCGCCGGGGCAGTATTGACCCAAAAGGTTAAAGGGGAGGAATGACCAATTGCTTTCATGAGTTCCCCCTTTAAGAACACTGAAGTCCGGTAGTCATCACTAGAAAAATAGGCCTTTGCTTTGGTTCACGCCGTGAATAAATTTCAGCATTATATTCTCCGGAGCAAAGTGCATGCTATCATCCCAGACCAGGCTGTCAAATCTCTACTGATGCAGAGTGAATTGGGCGAGAGATGGGGGAAATGGATGGCCATCCTCCAGGAATACGACTTAGAGATGCAACCCATGAGAATAGTCTGAGGCCAGTAACTAAGTCAAACAATGGCCGAAGAGACTCCCCACGTAGAATGTCATACTTACACAGTGGAGTCCATTACCCAGGATCTGTGGTATACCGATCTGGTGTACTTGCTGCTAAACAAAAAATGCCCGAAGGGATTACCTCCCCATAAACGCTGCGCCTTGCAGATGAAAAGTGCCCACTTCATGATAAAAAAATTTGCGCTCTACCGTAGAAACTACGAAGGAGTTTACCTTCGGTGCATCAATAGAGACCAAGCTGTGAAAATAATTGATGAATTCCATGGACAGTTTGGAACCGGGCATGGTTTAGCTAATGCCACTGCCCATTAGATACTTTGGTCCAGATATTATTGGCCCTGTGTGTTTAAATACATCTACGCTCATGTTAGGAAATGCCATACTTGTCAAACAACAACGCATCATGAGTGTAACCCAGCCATGCCTCTGCAACCAGTCTACGAGGCTAGACCCTTTGCCCAATGGGCACTTGACTTCATCGGGGAAATCAACCCCAACTCATCTGCCAACCACTGATATATCCTTACTGTGACTGATTATTGTACTCGGTGGTCTGAAGCTATACCTTGCAAAAACAACACGGCGGACGTAGTTATCAAGTTTTTGGAAGAAAATATCGTCATAAGGTTTGGAATGCCCTTCGCTTTAGTATGTGACAATGGGCCGGCATTTTCTTCCGCACAATTACTCGAATGGACCTACAACCGAAAGATCAAATTGAATTTCTCCAGAAACTATTACCCCTAGGGAAACGGCGTTGCTGAATCAACAAACAAGAATTTACTTGAGGTGATCAAACATCTGTTAGAACAAAATCCCTGGGATTGGCACCAAAAGATGAGGTTTGCCCTCTGGGAAGATTGTATTTGTATTAAGGCTTCCCTGGGGATATCCCCTTTCCACCTGGTTTATGGCCAGAACCCTGTATTCCCAGTCAATTTATAAATCCCAACTTTATAGTTCATGCAGGAATTCAACAACAGGGACAACATTATGGAGGTTCGGCTCCTGAATCTAGTGCGAATGGAGGAACAACGAGATGCAGTCCTTGAACATTTTGCACATCATCAAGCAGTAGTAAAAAGGTGGTTTGACAGAAGAGCCCAATTTAAGGCTTTTCAGATTTCAGACCTGGTCCTGTTGTGGGACAAGGCCCGGGAGAAAAAAGGAAAGCACACCAAGTTCCAACGGCTCTGGCTCAGACCGTACTTAATCTCAGAAATCTGCAAGGCAAATACTTACTGCCTTAACACCTTGACTGGAGAACCTGTCGCATTGCCTGTTAATGGGCAGTTTCTCAAATATTACTTTGAATAAGGGTAAGTTTGTCCAAAGTTGTATTATATGTAAATATCCCCTTGTAAATAGTCTTGTCGACTGTCCTCTAGGGCAGTCTCCCCCTTTTTTTTTTTTGTCTTTATTTTCTCTTTCGGCTTTTTTTTGGTCCCGGTGTTTTGTTCCATCTTGTAGGAACTGGAATTCTTTGCATAACTTTGGCCTTTGGTGCAATGCCTCCGGCATGGTGAACTTTAGAATCTATCTTTATCATGTGGAACCAACCCAGTCTCTGAGATTGTTTTGCAGGTTATGGCACATTTTTGAGCAATCTCCATTGGGTGTTGTCTCCGGGAGTCTGGCAATCAATGAACAATAATAATATAAGGAACAAGTAATCAGACACATTGAGGGTAGATCAACTGTACTGGTTGGTTGATCCACGTCTGAAAATCCAAAGAAATTTCTCCCGAGTCCAGAGTTTTATCCGCTCCAAATATCTAAATATAGGTGGATAGGTGAAAGAAGTACCGCCATTTGAATTTAGCTAAGCTTAGGCTCAATGGTGAAAGTACCACCTTCCCCACCTAGAAATAAATAAAATAATAAGAGGATGAGTGGAATGAAACTCCGGTCTCCGGGGGGAAGCAATCAAATTGATGACTGGTTCGATGTAATTAGTATCGCTTCTCTATTCCTCCCAGAGGTCATCGGCTTGATTTCCTTCCAAAGCACACACGACACCACCGATGAAAGGCTACGGACTGACTCTTGTGTGGTCAGGTTCTCTCGGATATACTGCTCTCTGTTTGTCAAATGCTTCGGGAGGTGGATTTATTCCAGTTGTGCTAACCAGAGATTCTATGGTTCTCAAATGTGCTAAGGCATTTAGCCCAGATAGTTGCCATTTGTTATGCCCTGCATCCCCGTCCCTACATTCTGTGTGCAAAATGTTGGGTCCCCCCTTTTTTTTTCTTTCTTTCATTTTTTGCTGCGGCTTTTCCTTGTCTTCCTTTTCCTTTTGCTTTCTTTCTCCGGGATTTTCTTCCCCGGTGTGTGTTGTTTTCTTGGTTTGGTTTTCTCCTCCGGGATTCTGGTCTGGGAGGTTGTCTTTTGTCAGAGACTGGATTCCAGACTCCGGGATTCTTTGCTATGATGTTCCTAAGAATATCATCGTAAGGAATCCTCGGGCTCAGAGTCTGGAGGTTTTACCTGACCTGAGATCTCCGGAGGGAGGAGGATTACTTCTTACCGGGGATATAAATAGACTTACCTGTCATTTTCACACTTACCGCGATTAAAACCTTCAAGCACTTAGACCGAAATAGAGCATTTTCAAAGCGATTAGCAGAGCATTTACAGAGAATTTGTGATAATCAAAGCTTAACACCTTATGTTGTTCTTAGACATACGCAAGTGCTTCGTGGTGGTGATCTTGGTAGCCTAACGACTTGATTTATTGCAGAGTTCTCTCGGTAATCCCTCCTTTCCTCCGCCTTCTATATTTTCAGGTTGGTGTTTCTCCTTTCCTCCTCTCTGTTTTACTTCCATTTTCTGGTTTTTCTTTGGGTTTGCTCAGTTTTGTTTGTTTCATTTTGCTTTGTTTCTCTGTCGTGTTCGTTCTTTTGTCTTCTGGTTTTTCCACCCATTGGTGGGTCGGCTCTGCCAGAAGGTTGTCCGCCTTCTGTGCAGAGGTTGTTTGTCTGTAAAGTCTGTAAATTGTGTAGATAGTGTAAATGGTTGTATATATTTGTTTCTGCCTTGTCTGGTTTTCCCACGGGAGTCGTCCCGTGTGTATATTCATGTATATATGTACATATCTGTAGATAACCCTTGTATATCTCCTCCTTTCCATGTATATATCCTTTGGCTCTATGTGTATCCTTCTAGGTGGCTCGACAAGCTCGTCGAGTCGCTCTGACTTCTATTTTTTCACCTCCAAGCTTGCTTCGAGGTAGAAAACCACCTATTTGAAACTTGGCTCTCGGCCGGTTTCAAACAGGCGGTTTTTTCTCTCCTCCATCAAGGTTGTCAGAGCCTCATTTATTTCCCATGTGCACAATTACTTCTAGCCAAGTGGCTTTCCCTTTTTGCGCGTTTGAACAGTTGGCTCCGCCGTCATCGCCATCACATCCATTTAATGCCAACGCATGTGGCACCCACGTGGACTTTCCTTCGCATTCTTCCTTGTTAATGGTCATTTCTCTGGGCTTCGGGCCTTTTTACCACCGCACATCCGTTGTCCTTACCAAGTGTGATAAAATCCCCAGACTCGGACGTGTAATAATAATTCTTAAAGATCATGATGTGTCTTTCTTTTCGGGTATCTTTGCATAAAACTAACTTTTCAGGAAAGGCAAACATCATGGTGGTAAGATTTCCCGGACCCCGGAATAACTATTTTATTTTGATAAAATATCCTGACGGTCGCTTTGTCTCGTAGGTCTGGATTACATCTTACAAACATGTCTGAGGCATTTGCATCATCTCCTCCTGGAAGTCCAGAATTACCAACCACAACCGAGACCAAGGCCGCAGCAAAGTCAAAAATAGAGAAGGCCCTGGCGAAGCTGCCCCTCAGCATGAAATTTGTACAGGATAATGAGATTCTGGGCTCAAAGATTGACTCCAAGGTAAAATTAATGACCAACGCCAATTTTAGAACTTGGGCAGAAATGTAGGCCCTGGTAAAGGTAATGCACATCTAGCGACAGGCTGGAGACAAACTTGCAACCAACGTCGGGGGTTCCGAAATCCTCTAGGCAGCTTGCTTCCCATGCTTCGTGCAGTCCCCAGAGCTTATCTTAGCATTGGCAGCCAACTACAACTCTTTTGTCCGGGCTTTCATGCTCGCAGCCGCAGAGCCCATGGGATTCCCCACTCCATTGGTGTCCCTCGACCCAGTCACTTTCCAAGCACACCTAGGCATCCCATAATTTGATAGGGCCACGGTGGTTACAAGGACTGAGGCCTTGAAACAATTCAATCAACTGGAGGATGCTACCCGGGTGTACATGAACACCAACTGGCTCAAGGTCCCCAAGAGGGACCCAAAGAGAATGAAGATAGATATCCCCTGCTCTGAATTCAAGGAGAGCATCCAGATGGGGATGATAGCATTAGCCCGGGTCTTCGGGCAACCCTCCACCCAGGAATTTCCAAAATGGATGTACTATTTCCTCCTAGGAATCTCAACTAAGGGAGAATTCTTCGACTGGGTGACAATAATCTCCAATCATGTCGACTCCCAGTTCCAGCAGTTGAACGAGAAGAAGAAGTTCTACATGACTTCCTATGTTTTCTAGGCCCTAGCCCAACAGAGACCCCACTCCAATGGCCTGCTTACAGATGGCGTTCTTGGGATTGGCCCAGAACAAAAAGCACTATGGGACGATTTCCCATAGATTTAATGGGAGGCCAGCTTCCCCAGTTACTGTCGGGTAAACGATTCCTTCGTTTACTACCATCTGCTCACGCCCACCCGGGATGCCGGATACTGCCTATCCACTGAGGTGATGAAGTTGGTTAGTAGTTATGGGAACTACTATATCCAATTCCAGTAGCATACATACATTAGGATCGCCAGCTTCTCTGATAAACCCTACTTGTTACCCAAGCATTGTGGTGACAAGATCGTGCTGCTGGAATATTTCCGGCAAATGATAGAACTGCATACCTTCTTGGCCCACAAGAAGGTCCCCAACGTCTCATTCCCAATCTCCTGTGGGAACTACACCTACAGCCTGGCCGCCGTGAAGGAGGTGGACAATGAGTTAAAATGTTATAAATTGCAGGAATTCTATCTGGTGCAGAGAAATTTTGATCCGCATGGAAGAATTGCAACGGCACTGTCCTGAGCTTCGGAGCCCCACCACGTACACATGGAAGACTTCTGGGCCGATTGCTAGGATGACATGGATGTGCGCAGCGGGCACTATGATAGAATGACGGCCGGAATGATGTAGGAACTAAAGCTCTGGAGGTTCCCGGCAGGTTTCTCAAACACTACCCCCACCGCAGATCCCCAGTACAAAGAAAAGGGGATTGACAAAATGCCACTGCCGACAATGAATTGGGCCACCCAGGAGGGGCCCACGATTGAGGACTTCACTCGAGAAGTAGTCGTGTGAAGTCACACCTATTTCAAGAGGGTGTGCCCTGGGAGTATGTGCCAAGCTCCCTGACCGGTACCAAAACTAACACCGTAGCCGGTACCAAAATTGACTCCAGGGGCCAAGACTTCTGCACAAGGCGCAGACAAAGGAAAGGGGATAGATACAACCCCCCCCCGCGCAGCAAGTTCCCATACAAGAACAGATTAAACAATCTGTGGCAGCCTCCCAGCAAATGAGGGAGCAGTTAATGACGAGGCTGGCCACGCCCCCACTTATGACCGGACCGATTCGTCCCCCTTCCTCCCTGTCACTGGCAGCCTTAATGGTGAAGGAAACTGGGGTGGATCCCATGGAAGTGGCAAAAATTGCCGATGCGGGGCCGCCTTTAATTACCCAGAGGAAGAGAAAGCATATCCAATAGCCTAAGGCAAAGCTGGCGCCGAAGGCATCCCTCCCAAAAGAAGTGGAGATCCTTTCTTCTAGTTCCCCGGAACCAGAAAAAGAAGAAGAATAGGTAGGGGTCCTAGCCAGTCCCCCTCCGGAAGAGGAATTTGACTTATTTGCAACCGATGAATTCAGGAATTTGCAGGGGGACGACACACAAGCGGAGACGGAAGTCTCGGAGAAAGAACAAGAGGCCGTGGACCCAGAAGACCTGGAACAAGAAGCTGCAGAACAAGAAAAGCAGTAGACAGAAGAAAAGAGGCCAGAACCAGAGATTGTTTCTGGGGCTCAAGTAGTGCAAGGTCCGGGAGTGGACCAACAACCACCAAGTGAACAGATGGCATCCACTGGGGAACCCAAACTTGGACCTTCGAGATCAATCGTAACCCCAGCCACCATGTTCCAGGGGCCACTCCTGGGAGCAACCTTCAGGCAGGTAATCACAGTGGCCCAAACTCTGAATCTCAGCCTGATACCTCCCCTACTACCAACAGATGAGGAAGAAGAAGACGAGTAGTATGAAGAGGAAATTCCCAAGGAAGCCGACCAGGGTCCAGACCCATCGATTGACATCCAGGACCAGGCTGAGGAAATAGAAGTTGAAAAGAACATTGCTGCAGAAGAGGTTCCGGCCGGGAGAGGAACAGATGAGGTATATGTTGAAAAGGAGCAGCCGCCACCAGACAATGGGAGAGAATCTAAAGAATAAACTCTGGCAAGAAGGCCACCTCTCCCACCTCCATGGCTGGTGGAAAACAGGAAAAGAAAAGCCCAATCCGCTCCAGTGATCCCTCTCTCCTTGGCCAAAATGATGACCCTAGCTCAGGCCCCACCAAAATCAAAGAAGGCCTGGATCGTTCATACTCTGCGAACTGGGTCAGGCGGAGAGACAGTTGTTATCGTAGCAACACCTCCCCTAGACGCCGATGAAGCAACCACTGACCCCGCAGACTACAATGTTGCAAAGGTATCCCTGGGTAAAAGAGGAAAGCAAGGTGAAGTGGACCTGCTTAAGGAGGTAGCAAGGGCAGTCGAATCCTGATATGAAAAAGAGGCCTAGAGGCTCAGAGCTGAGAAAGAGAAGAATGCAAACCTTATGGGTTGCTTACCGAGCTGGCCCGACCCCTCAATGCCGCTCCTCCAAATACCTCCACATCAGAAGAATTACCGCAGAGCGACATAGACTCCCTATGAGTAATGAAAAAGAAGGCCCAAGCAGTAGATGAATGGGTCACTCTACAGATAGGAAACACCCGACGTTTCCTGGTGTCTACTCTCCCCGATCTATATACAGCCCGGCAGGTTATTCACCAGGCAGAAGCGCTAATTGAGCAATGGGAGAGTGACGCCAAGAATTACCAGGCATGGAAGGCAGAGCTTGAAGAGCTCCTCACCCTAGGGGAAGATATAATTTCTGAATCTAGAATTCTGGGTGAGGAATCATTTGATTTTCTAAGGGCTCAGCACTCCAGACTGGACCTCACATTGCAGGTAACCAAGCAACTAGTAGAGTCCTTAAAGGAAAAGGTAAACACAGTGAAGTATTCTTCTAATTTATATAAGTCATTTGTAATAAAAGCTTCCGAGGCTGATCCCCTTAGTACAGATACTTATACCCCCGATGAGTCAGTTTTGGGCAATTTTGATGAAATGATAGCATCTTGGTATCAATCCCCGGAGGGGATAGATGGGGCCCAAATGGAAAAACTAACCGAAATGGTGCTTAAAGGCCATGACGCCGCGAGGATGGAAGATGAGTTCAGAAATAATGTTCTAGACCTGGGGGAACTAGTTGATGTGGCCAGGCACAGAAGGGCCACCCTAAAAAAGATTGACGAGGATGGCATTTTCCACCTCCTTCAGGCCTTCAACGATAATAAGCAGCCTTGAGCATTCTCCGAGAACTGGGGAAACTTGAGCATTAAGTATTCTTTATTCTTTTGGGAACATAAGTTCCCGGATCCCAGAGTCCCAGATCCAAAATTTTGTATTCTTTAAAGATGTTCTGTGTCTCGGTCCCCGAGGCTGACCGGTCACTTTCAGAGGCGGTTAATAAAGACTGTCAGAAGGTAGTTGGCCACATCAAAGGGCATTGGCTTGGCAGTTGGTTTTTGACAGGGTGGTATTCTCAAGGCATTGTTTGAAGGTACACTTGGCACATTGGAGATAGGGCACCACATTTCTCATTTCTGAGGCATGTAGCCTTGGTCCCCGGGGGACCTACTTTCTACTCCCTCTTCTCTAGCTCTCTTCTCGAGACCGATTCCTTCGATGTATATTCTTGTCTTCTTCTTCTGACATGGCAGACCTATTCCGTCTCCAGGTCTTTTGTAGGGTGGCGCGGGTAGTACCAGCCCCCAGATATTATATTTTATTGAAGCACAGTGAAATAGGGTTAGGGTTAGAGAGTTTTATAAATAGGCAGATCGACCCATTTCCAAGGGTCGGCGAAATTGATGATTTTGTTGTCCATAAGAAATAGCAAAAAGTAATTCCTGAGTTTAAGTTGCAGAGCTCAATGCTCTATTTTTCTGTTCTTGATAGTTAGATGCTCCCCTGGAGCAACCATTGTATCACGCACCAGTGCCTACTAGACTAAATATTAATGAAGAAGGAAGGATTCATGGCAATGATGTTGTTAGCGTCCCTGCTTCTGAGTTAATGGTATTTCATGTTTTAATGTTCTGTATGTCCTTCACTCTGATATGTTAAAGTAGATTAATGACCTGTTTATTTCCACTACTGATAAAATGCTAACTGATGGTTGTGTATTTCTTCGGTATTTAGTGTAGTCTTTCAGAGTATTGTTGATGTTCCGGACATTTTAGCATGACTATAGTTAGATAAATGTTTCTAACCCTGCAGGATCTTTTTTTTTTTATTTGCTAAGTGTAGAATGCTTTGGGAAACCCTTACTGTACTGAATCTCCGGAAGAATGAGTTGAAGTAACCAGCTATCCCCCTCGAAAATAGTCACCTCTCCCAACCGAGCCCCGCACCGTCGTGACCCGACACCTAGGTGCTTGAAGGCCCAGAGGATTTATTTCCCCCGGACAAACTTTGCAGGCGGAGTTGGCCGATTTCCATGGAACCCGGTGACAACTTATGACTGTTGGCGGACCCGGTCAGCAAAACCCCGTCAACAGAAGGCTATCCAAATTATCCAAGATAATGATCTGGTTGCAAGATGCTATCAAGATGGTGGATGAATTTCAGAATGGGGCCAAAGATGTTGAGTAAGCATTGGAGTCTGTTCACAGTTGGTGGGACAGTATCAGAAACGTTGATGAAGAAAGCATAAGCCAAGTGTTGGAGGCTTGGGAAAAATCATAAGGAACAATAAAGTTCTCCAGAGTCTGGAGAATATCACCAAACATGCATCATTTGTATTCTTTATTCTTTGAGGTGCAAGCTTCCAGATCCCAGAGTTCTGGATCCCACAATTTTGTATTCTTTAAGTGACCTGTGTCCCAGTTCCCAAAGCCAACTGATCACTATCAGATGATTAATAGATCTGTTAGATTGCAGGTAACCACAACAAGGCATGTCAGCTCAATAAGAGGGTTCTGGCAGATGGTCTTCCCAAGGCACCACTTCAACATTACACCTGATGCATTGAAGATAGCAAGCCACTCTCCCATTTATGAGGCATGTAGCCTCAATCCCTAGGGAATCAGACTCCTTCCTTTCTCCTCCCAGCTCTCTTCTCAAAGATGATTCTTCCACTCCTCTTTTCTTGTCTTATTCTTTTTACATTTCAAACCTTTTCCATCTTGATGTCTTGTTTAGCATGGCGCAGGTAGTACTGACCACCAGAAATATTATTATATTGTTAAGTGTAAAATAAGTTAGGTTAAGTTTTAGGTCAAAACTTGTGTATAAATAATAAGTCTGACCTCATTCCAAGGGTCAGCAAAATTGATGATTTTTGCAGTCCATAGCTAATAGCATTTTAGTTGTCTCAGTTCTTAGTTGTAGAGCTCAATACTCCTTAGTTTTAGAAGCTTTCAGTAGTTAAATGCTCCCCTAGAGCCACCATTTTAACATGCACCAGTGCTTGCTAGAGATATGTCAATGAAGAAGGAAGGGTTCTATCAATGACATTGTTAGCATTCTGATCTCTGGGTTGACGGTATTTTATACTTTATTTTCTTATGCCCTTTGCTTTAATACTTCAAGTAAATTAACGACCTCCTTTTCCTTTGCTATTAATTAAATATGAGCTGATGGTTATGTATTTCTTCATTATTTAGTGTAGCGTGTTGGAGCATTGTTGATGTTTTGAATGTTTAGTATAACTATAGGTAGATGGAATCTTTCTAACTCTACAATATCTTTTGAAGTTTATTTGGTAAAGTTAGTATATGCTTGAAGGAAACCCCACTAACTTAAATCCCCAGAGAAGATGAGTTGAGATAACCAACTATCCCCCCAAACAAAATAGTCACATTTCCCAACTAAGCTCCTGCACTGTTAAGACCCGACTCTCACATGCTTGAAGGCCTAGGGAATCTCATTTCCCTAGACAACCTTTACAAGTGAAGTTAGCTGGTACTCTAGTACCTGGTGACAACTTACATTTGTTGGTAGACCTGGTCACAAAGACCCATCAATAGAAACTGGTGCTAGAAGGAGGGCATGAGCTCATCCCATTCTGAGGATTTAGATTTCACATCGCCCGAGGGTTCCCCAAGACATAGTTTTAGTAGTCAAGCCTTCAGTGGGATTGGATAATTTTCACCAGCCAGATTTGAAAGAGTCCTTAGATCAACTCCCAATCTAGGAAGGTTTATCAAACCTGAGCCCCCTGCTCAAAAGAAACAAATCCTGAAAGCTAAGTCAGTCACCATTGTCTGGGGAGCTAGCACATCCCAGAATACCCAAGTCCCCCAGATGACCCCAGGGATTAATGCTCAACCTAGTCAAAAATTAACACCCCTAATGGCTACTTATTTTGGAAACATTGGGTCCCTGATGGGAACTTTTCTGGGTGTAGCCAATGATCTACCTTCACACCCAGAAAGGATTTGTCCCTGATATGAGCACTTAGGCTCACGAACTACAAAAGATCATCTACAGGCATACAAAGATGCCATGAACTGGCACCGGATCCAACATTAGGACATTATGACTCAGATGTTCCCTCTATCCCTGGGATAGAACAAGCTGAACTGGTATCTTAACCTTCCCGCCAACTCCATCAATAGTTGGCAGGACATGGAGGACGCCTTCCTAGCTACCTTCCACATACACATGGACCCAGCGTGGTCCCACAGCTAGTTCATTTCTATTAGGAAGGAACTGAATGAGCCTCTTGCAACATTCAACCACTAGTTCCAGCATGCCTTGAAGTGGTGCACTGGCCCCTTTATCTGATCCACGGATGTAACTATCCAGACCTATCTCAATGTGATGGACCCCTTCATTTCCACTCTCCTCTAGAGAACTACCACCCCCAGTGACTGGGATACTTTGGAAAAGGTTTACAACCTGGCCTTAGAGTTGTACCATGGTCTTAACAAATCCCTAGGCGGGATTGGACAGAGCATGCCATTTAACATGATACCCAGTGGAACTTCTTACGTTAGGGGATATAACCCCAATCAAGCAATGGGTGCTCCTATGATGGCCATGAATCCCCCACCACTGCCGATAGACTAGTAGGCCGAGTACATGTATAGATCTCAAACCCAGAAAACACTGGGTCTGGAAACTTTTCCCTAGAACTAGCCATAGAAAATACAACAACCATAGACACAACCATCTAGAGTGCCTTTTTTTCCAGTCATCTGTGGATGGAGGATTTCTGCCCTAAACTTCGGTGAATGTTGTCACTTTCCCAAGAAACCAACAATAGCAGCCATCACACTGTGATGCAAATACCTAGTTGACCGTAGAGGTTGAGTCCCTCTGGTGAATATTGTCTACACTGACTGTGGACATGGGTCAACTAAAGGTGGGGTCCTTTACACCCCACAACACCAATTCCCAGAGAGTGAATATTTTCTCTAGCCAATGAAACAACAATTCTGGAGGAAGAAATTTCAACAACGGGCCTCAGCCCAACCAACAGTAATGGAATAACAATGCTAGTACCGGAGGTCCTCCTCCAAACCAAAACACCAATGAGAGTAATGTTGGACCTTCCCATTTCACACCAGTTGTAGACTTCTAGCCCATGACCAACTGGTGTAGATTCCATGACATAGGCTCTCACAATGAGGTAAACTCTGTGACGCTGGAGAAAGTCATCATCATTTCCCAGCTAGACAGACAACAAGCGTCTAATCCTACTCCCCCAAAGCCTCCTATACAAGAGCCCACTCATGGTGCATTCACCTGTGAGACCATCTTCTTTGGAACAGGAAGAGAAGATGAAGAGGAACCTAAACTACAATGGTTCTTTGATGAATCTATTCTAGCCTTTGAGGCCAATGCCTTCACCAACCCATGGACTCCCTACAACACTCAGAGTCAGGCTGGTAAAAGACCAGTTTACATGCCAGCACCTCCCAAAGACACTCCTCTCTAGGACAACATGACTGATCAGTTAGTCCCTCCAAAAGGCCCTAATGCTAACGAAGCTAAGGACTCGGTCAAGGGAAACTACCAATTCCTATGAGGAATATTTGACATTACGAAGGTGTTAGAACAAACAAACACCTCCATGACCCTGATGGAGGTTTTGTTGAACTATCTTGAGTAGAAGAAGTCTCTTCTGAAGTTCTTGGGAAACCTGAAAGCCGTCAGTCACCCACCCAAGATTGTCTCTTTCGAGGACGCCAACGTGGCTATCTTCTAGGGTAACACCGAAGATCCTCCCTTCCTACTAGGCCTGAACATACAGGGGAAGAATATACACAACTACCTGGTAGATTCTGGGGCTTCCGGCAACATCATGCCTTTATCCAGATAGCAAAAGCTTAGATTCTGACCCACCCCATCTAACAGTGTAGTAATCCAACTAGATAAAACTGTTGCAACAAATAGTGGGTGAACTGAAGAACATCCAGATTCAACTCATCCAGGACCCCAGGATAGCCAGCACAATCAATGTCCAAGTGGTGGACATCCCAAAGACTTATGGGATGTTACTAAGCTAGAGTTGGTCCAAGTCCCTAAATGGATATTTCTTGACCAATTTTTTCTATTTATGGCTCCCCTGGGAAGGAGAATCTAATCAGATCCAGGTTGAAAGCGAACCCTCGATGAAACAAGCCCTCACAAAAGTTAGGAGGGTGAATGAAGTCCTCTTCTCTGTGACTTCTCCTAGGGTGTACAAACCCCTTGATATCTTAACATTTTATTTCACCCCTGTGGAGGACCCAATAGTCTCTTAGAGAACCCAGGACTTCAAAGAAAAATTGAGAGTTGAGGTTAACTCTTAGGGTGCCACATCGACTCTCGCCACACTTTTGTCTGGCACTTGGTGCTGGGTGCATTAACAGAAAAATTTAGAGCTAGAGTGTGAACCCTACCTTGCCACTACTACCCGGCACATCAATGCCCTCTGGAAGAAAGAACATGCATCTGATTCCCTAGGACCCAGTGCTTCTACTGACAATGCCTTTTTGGCGCCATTTGCCTAGGGTTCCCAACCAAAAATCCCTCTAGAGGAAAACCTCACCCATGTACCATCAATGCCAGAGGAAACTCCTCCCGGCCTTCCCTAAAATAATCTAAATACCACTTTGTCTTCCCATCCCCAGATGATAAACGATGACTTGTGGACCCTTAAATTTGACAGGTCCCGATCTAAACAAGGTTGTGGGGCCAGAGTGCAATTGATCAACCCATAGGGGAAATCCTTCCTCGCATCCTATAGGTTGTAGTTCAACTGCATGAATAACATCATGGAGTACAAGGCTTTGGTCCTGGGAATCCTATTTGCACAAAGGAAAGGAATCACTCACCTTTGGGCCCTGGGTAATTCATAGTTGATTGTTAAACAGGTCCAGAGTCAATACACCTATCATGAAAAAAGGTTGGCCATATACCAGAACCGGGCATGGAGCCATATTGAAGATTTTGATTCCTTTGGCGTTGATCTTATTACTCATAGACAGAATTATATCCTGGATGCCCTTTCTATTTTTTCCAGCACACTTGAGCCAATGGCTGACTCACGACACCAGAGATTCTCTATTGAGATGATCCCCACTCCGTCCATTCCAAACAATGTCACCCATTTTCAAGTCTTTGAGGATGATCAACATATCCTAGCCTTCATGGCCAATGTTGGTGTTTTTGAAGACTAGATAGTGGAAGAAAGAGATCATGATGATAAGACAGGGTGATGAGGATGATGGGATCATGGACCTACCAACCAACACCATCCCCAAGGGGATGGTTGCACTTGAACAAATCTTCAACTCAGACCCTAGAGGCTAGAAAAAGATATCATCCTCCTCTGAGGGAGGAAAATTTGAGAAAGTGAACATTGGCTAGCCTGGTGAAGATAAAATGATACACATTGGCAACTCCTGCTCCCCAGAGGAGAAGGAGAATATTCTCACGGTTCTCTGAGAATACATTGATGTAATTGCGTGGGGGTATGAGGACTTAAAAACCTATGATACATCCATCATGACCCATACTATCCCACTCAAACTTGATGCTAAGCCTTTCCAAAAA
This sequence comes from Thuja plicata, assembly GCA_018584345.1. Classification (NCBI taxonomy): domain Eukaryota; kingdom Viridiplantae; phylum Streptophyta; class Pinopsida; order Cupressales; family Cupressaceae; genus Thuja; species Thuja plicata. The sequence goes on from MU225736.1 coordinate 1,686,187, forward strand.
AAGCAACGACCAGTCAACCCACTGATCGAGCCTCTGATTTATCAGGAGGTTCAAAAAATACTGTCAGGTTGGATAATCTTTCCAATCTTGCATACTATGTGGGTTGCCAACCTAGTCCCTATGAGAAATAAAAGTGGCAAGATCCACCTTTACATGAATTTCTAAAATTTGAACAAAGCCTCCAAGAAAGACAATCACCCTCTCCCCTCGCTGGATGAAGTATTAAAAATCATAAACGATCACAAATGATGTCCTTCTTGGATGGGTACTCTAGGTATAACCAAGTCATGGTTAAGTATGAGGATAGAGAAAAAACTGCATTTACCACTTAGTGGGGAATATTTGCCTACAAAAGGATGCCCTTTTGCCTAATCAACACGGTGGCCACATTTCAAAAGGCTATGGACATTGCATTCGAAAGCCTTATAAACTGGTGTATAATCATCTACATGGATGATTTGACCATCTTTTCCTGGGATAGGCATGATCATTCCACCCACCTCACCCAAATTTGTGAGAGATGTTGTTGGTATGGAATATCCCTCAACCCTAATAAATGCATATTCAGGGCCACTGAAAGGAAATTTCTCAGGCATATTGTCTTTGAGAAGGGTATATCCATTGACCCTAAGAGAGTTGAAGTGTTGCTGAACCTACAAATGCCCGGTAGCAAGAAGAAAATGAGATCTTTCTTTGGGAAGATCAACTTTGTCTGGTGGTTCATCACTAGATTCATTGAGATCGTAAAACCACTCAATGAGATGATGAAGAAAGATACTAAAATTGAGTGGAGCTCTGAAGCAAAGTGGACATTTTCCTAGATTAAACAAATGATAATGGAGGCCCCAGTCTTGGCTAGTCCAGACTATTCCCTCCCCTTCTACATTTATTCATTTTCTTCATCGCATTCTGCTGTGGCAGTTTTGACCTAGAAGGTCAAAGGGGAAGAACAACCAATAGCTTTCATGAGCTCCCCCTTTAAGAATGCCAAAGTTTGGTATTTACCATTAGAAAAGTAGGCCTTTTCTCTTGTTTACACCATGAAGAAATTCTGGCATTATATTCTCTGGAGTAATGTGCATGCTATCATCCCGGACCAGGTGGTAAAATCTTTGCTGATGCAGAGTGAGTTGGGTGAGAGATGGGAGAAATGGATGGCCATCCTCTAGGAATATGAGTTGGAAATACATCCCATGAAGATAGTCTGAGGCCAGGGACTATGTAGAGCAATGGCAGAAGAGACTCCCCACATTGAATGTTAGACATATACAGCGGATTTCATCACTCAGGATCCATGATACACAGACCTGGTGTACTTATTGTTGAATAAAAAATTTCTAGAAGGATTACCCCAAAACAAATGTAGTGCCCTATGGTTGAAAATTGCACACTTCATGATAAAAAATGCCATGCTTTTTTGTAGGAACTATGAGGGAGTGTACCTCTGATGCATCAATAGGGTTCAAGCTGCAAAGATAATTAAAGAATTTCAAAGGCAGTTTGGAACTGGGCATAGCTTAGCTGAAACCACTACCCATCAGATCCTCCAGGCTAGATATTAGTGGCCCTATATCTTTAAAGATGTCTACACTCACGTTAGGAAATGCCATACTTGCCAAACTGTGGCACATCGTGAGCTGAACCCAGCTATGCCTTTGTAGCTGGTCTTCAAAGCTAGACCTTTTGCCAATTGGGCATTTGACTTTATCAAGGAAATTAACCCCAACTCGTCTACCAACCACCAATACATTCTAACTGCTATCGACTACTACACCCGGTGGTCTGAAGTAATACCATGTAAAAACAACACGGTAGATGTAGTCATAAAATTTTTGGAAGAAAACATTGTCACAAGATTCAGAATGCCCTTTGCTATAGTATGTGACAATAGTCTAGTATTTTCTTTGGCACAATTACTTGAATAGACCTATGATAGGAAGATCACTCTGAAGTTCTCCAGCAACTATTACCCCCAAGGGAATGGTGTGGCTGAATCGACTAACAAAAATTTTCTTGAAGTGATCAAACACCTGTTAGAGAAGAATCCCTGGGACAAGCACCAAAAGATGAGATTCGCCCTTTGGGTGGATCATATTTGAATTAAGACAGCCCTAGGGACATCCCCATTCCATCTGGTCTATGGCTAGAACCAAGTATTCCCAATTAACCTACAAATCCTAGTTTTATAGTTTATGCAGGAATTCAGAAACCAGGACAATATTGTGGAGGTTCAGCTCCTAAATCTAGTATGAATGGAAGAACAAAGAGATACATCCCTTGAAAATTTTGCACGTCACCAAGCAGTAGTAAAATGGTGGTTTGACCAAAAAGCCCAGTATAAGGCCTTTCAAATTTTGGACTTGGTCCTCTTGTGGGATAAGGTCCGGGAAAAGAAAGAAAAGTACACCAAATTCCAATGACTCTAGCTCAGACCATACTTGATATCAGAGATCTATGGGGCAAATACTAATCACCTTAGTACCATGACCAAAGAAGTTGTTCCATTGTCCATCAATGGACATTTTCTCAAGCACTATTTTTAATGAGTTGAGTTTGTCCAGAATTGTACTATATGTAAACTTCTTTCTTGTAAATATCTTTCTGCGTACCGTGTTTGGGGTGCCTTGTAAATAGTTTTGTTGGCCATCTTCTAGGACCGCCCCCTTTTTCTTATCATTTTGTTTGTGGCTTGGTTCTTTCTTTTTCTGGGTTCCTAGTGTTTTTCCCTCCCTTTTGTAGATTGGTACACTCCGCATAACATCTAGTCTCCAGAATGGTACCTTTTGCATCCTTGGTGAACTCAGAATCTATTTTTAGCATGGTGGAATTGGTCCGTGCTCCAAAGTTATTTTGTAAGTTTGGTAACAAGCTATGAGAAATCTTCATCAGATTCATCCCTGGAAGTCCATAAATCAGCTAATTCAAAATCAAAAAGAACAAGTAATTATGTGTGTGTATTTGGGTACCTGTCAGATCAACACAAACACTTCAATAAATTGTTATATTAGCAACATGGGGTTAGTAAAAAAACATGAAAAGCATGGGAAACCCGCTAAAATCGATCTATTGCCTTCTAACCTAGGAGGAGTGTGACCAACAACATATCAGCCCTCAGAATATGTTGGTGAATCAGTGACCAATACAACCTAGCATGAAGGATTTGAATTGAAACAAGCTAAATGATGAAATAAGCATGCATTTACACTAAAAAGATGAAATAGCACTAACAATTAGTATGTAATGAAATAGCATGTAATTCTAGAATAAAAATGGCAGCATAAAAATGCAATTTTGATCTCTAATGAAGGCTCATTTTCTCTCAAAATGGGCTTCTATTTATAGAAGAATGGGAGAGAGAGGGGGGGACAAGGTTCATTTATGAACTAGGAGGCCCAATAAATGAATATGTAAGAGCTATTAATGCCTAGGGCATTAATAAGGCATGGGAGAGACA
>MU225736.1:1754539-1769200 GCA_018584345.1 Thuja plicata
CCCCTAGGAAGACCCCATGACCCCTTTTGACCCATTTGAATGTTCAAATGTCACCTAAGGGGTCCTACAACCCCTTAAGACACATTTTAGCGTTTAATTGTGTCAAAAGGGGTCATGGGGTCTTTCTTTGGGTCCTAATGCCTTATAAGGCATCCTAGGACCCCCAGAAAGACCCCATGACCCCTTTTGACCCATTTGAATGTTCAAATGTTTCCTAAGGGGTCCTACAACCCCTTAAGACACACTTGACCATTCTAATGGGTCAAAAGGGGTCATGGGATCTTTCTAGGGGTCCTAATGCGTGATAAGGCGTACTAGGACCCCAGAAAGACCCCATGACCCCTTTTGACCCATTTGAATGTTTAAATGTGTCCTACGGGGTCCTACAACCCNGACCATTCAAATGGGTCAAAAGGGGTCATGGGGTCTTCTTAGGGGTCCTAATGCGTGATAAGGCATACTAGGACCCCCAGGAAGACCCCATGACCCATTTTGACCCATTTGAATGTTCAAATATTTTCTAAGGGGTCCTACGACCCCTTAAGACACACTTGACCATTCAAATGGGTCAAAAGGGGTCATGGGGTCTTCCTAGGGGTCCTAATGCGTGATAAGGCATACTAGGACCCCCGAAAGACTCCATGACCCCTTTTGACATATTTAAATAGTCAAGTGTGTCCTAAGGGGTTGTAAGACCCCTTAAGACATATTTGAATATTTAGATGGGTAAAAAGGGGTCATAGGGTCTTTTTGGGTGTCTTAGTATGCCTTATCATGCGTTAGGACCCCTAGAAAGTCCCCATGACCCCTTTTGACACATTGTAATACTCAAGTGTTTCCCTAGGGGTCGTATTACCACTTAAGACACACTTGAGAGTTTTAATGTGTCAAAAGGGGTTATGGGAACTTCCTAGGTGTTCTTGTATGTGTTATCACACATTAACACCCCTAGGAAGTCCCCATGACCCCTATTGACACATTTCAACAATACGACCCCTTGGGACACACTTGAGTGTTCTCATGTGTCAAAAGGGGTCATGGGGACTTCAAAGGGGTCCTAACGCATGATAAGATGTACTAGAACCCCTTAGGACCCTCTTTGACCCCTAGGGACACATTAGAACACTTAATTGTGTACCAAGGGGTCCTAGGACTTCTTAAGACACACTTGACTTTCCACTGTTTGAAAAGGGGTCATGGGGTCTTCCTTGGGGTCCTAATGCATAAGAAGGTGTACTAGGACCCCCTAGGACCCTCTTTGACCCCTGAGGACACATTGGATTACTCAAGTGTGTCCAAAAAGGTTCTACAACCTCTTGGGACACACTTGAGTGTTCCAATGTATTGAAAGGGGTCATGGGGACTTCGTAGGGGTTGTATGACCATGATAAGGTGTACTAGGACCCCTTAGGTCCCTCTTTGAACCCTAGAAACATATTGGAACACTCAGGTGTGTCCCAAGAGTTTGTATGACCCCTTGGGACACAATTGATTATTCTAATGTGTCCCCAAGGGTCAAAGAGGGACCTAAGGGATCATAGTACAATCTCACACATAAGGACCCCTAGGAAAACCCAATGACCCCTTTTGACACATTAGAACACTCAAGAGTATCCCAAGAGGTCCTAGGACCACTTGGGAAACATTTGAGCCTTCCAATGTGTCTACATGGGTCAAAGAGGGTCCTAAGGGGTCTTATTACACCTTCTCATGCATCAGGATCCCTAAGAATAGTCCATGACCCCTTTCTACATATTGAAACACTCAATTATGCCCCAAGGGTTCCTAAGACCTCTTGGGAGACACTTGAGTGGTCCAATGTCTTGAAAGGGGTCATGAGGACTTTCTAGGGGTCCTAACACATGATTAGGTGTACTAGGACCCCTTAGGACCCTCTTTGACCCCTAGGGACACATTGGAACACTCAAGTGTGTCCCAAGGGGTCCTATGACCTCTTAAGACACACTTGAGTGTTCCAATGTTTCAAAATGGGTCACGGGGTCTTCCTAGGGATCCTAACGCATGAGAAGGTGTACTAGGACCCCTTAGGAACCTCTTTGACCCCCAGGTATACATTCAGACACTTAAGTGTGTCCCAAAGGGTCCTACAACCTCTTAGGACACACTTGAGTCTTCCAATGTGTCAAAAAAGGTCATGGGGACTTCGTAGGGGTCCTACGACGGTGATAAGGAGTACTAGCACCCCTTAGGTCACTATTTGACCCTCTGGAGCAGATTGTAACACTGAATTGTATCCCAAGGGGTCCTATAATCTCTTGAGACACATTTGAGTGTTCCAATATTTTAAAAGGGGTAATCGAAAGTCGCCATGACCCCTTTTGATACATTGGAACACTCAAGTGTGTTCCAAGAGGTCGTAGGACCCCTTGGGACACAATTGAGTGTTCTAATGTGTCCTCAGGGGTCAAAGAGGGACCTAAGAGGTCCTAGTACATGTTCTCATGTGTTAAGACACCTAGGAAGATCTTATGACCCCTTTCGACACATTGGAACACTCAAGTGTATCCCAAGAGGTCGTAGGACCCCTTGGGATACACTTGAGTGTGCCAATGTCTCCTCAAGGGTCAAAGAGGGTCGTAAGGGGTCTTATTACACCTTCTTACATGTTATGACCCTTAAGAAAACTCCATGACCCCTTTTGACACATTGAAACACTCAATTGTGTCCCAACGGGTCCTATGACCTCTTGGGACACACTTGAGTGCTCCAATGTCTCGAAAGGGGTCATCGGGACTTCCTAGGGGTCCTAACACATGATAAGGTGTGCTAGGACCCTTTAGGACCCTCTTTTACCCCCGGGGACATATTGGAACACTCAAGTGTGTCTCAAGGGGTCCTACAACCTCCTAGGATACACTTGAATGTTCCAATGTTTCAAAAGGGGTCATGGGGTCTTCCTAGGCATCCTAACGTGTGAGAATGTATACTAGGACCCTGGGGACACATTGGAACACTCAAGTGTGTCCCAAGGGGTCCTATGAAAGTTCATTTGAAAAAAAAAATTATTAAAAATAAATAAATAAAAATTATTAAAAATAAATAAAAAAAATTGGGTACCCGAAAAAATTAGGTACCCAATTAGGCTTGTTCTTTGGTGTCAGGTTTTCCCAAGTGTACTGACACCCAGGCCTACTAAAAAGTCAACAAACATTTTCATGCGCTTTTGGACGAGTGAAAAGTGGATTTTTTTCACATCGCCACTTTTTGTCCCCCCATGATCTTGCACATACCCAGTATTTGTTGGCAAGTTGACTCCTAGAGGATGCATGAATTATTTTGTGTTGTCATCATGGCAACAAAGTCATACTAAGTTTCTGTCTAAGTAAACTTAGAAGACAAAATGACTAAGTATGGAAAATAGGACAGAAAAATTTATACAGCGATTAGCACATCAGTGCACATGCGAGCGACTGAATCAAAGTATGCACGTTCAGATATATTTTCTATGTTTCATGTACATACTAAGTTCAGACACACATGGTATGGCATGATAGTATAGAGAAGTTATAGACAGATCAGTGCGCTAGCAGTCTAGAAGACAGAGTATGAAAGCCGACTAATGTTTTGATCAGCGTATATTATTTTTTTATGTAAAGGCCAAGTGCCTATGATAGTATGTTAGTAATGATTTAATTAGTAATTTTGTAAACATGCTTAAGCCAATTAGTTTGGAAGCGTTGTGTATTATGTTTTAGGGCTGACCATAAGTCTTGTTTTGGGTCATGTCTATTTGAGCATGAACATATAAGTATGTAATGTAAAGTTATGTTACAAGTGTCAAAAGATATGCATGAGAAAGATATAGAAGAGCAGTATAATGAAGTCAGTATGAGATAAATCTCTTTAAGAGAGTAAGATCATCAATGCATACACGGAACTAATTAGACAGTAGTGTCATCATAGCAGTTCACCTTTGATATAGTGTATATCAACTATCAGAAGGTTGTAGCCTTCATCCTATTGAGCAGTGAGCTCTGGCAGTGAGCCATATACCTTTAATAGGGTTTTGTAAAGACTCTTAACAGGGTCATTGTACTTGCATTGTAAAGACTGCTTCTAATAGGGCAAAAGAACTTTAACAGGTTCATTATACTAGTACAATATTTGTGGGTACTAATTCCCACCGAGGTTTTCCTCTGATCAAGGTTTCCCCGTAATCATATCATGTGTTATGTGTTCTTATATTGAGCTTCTTTGGATGTATATTTTATTTATGTTTAAAGTTGTTGAAATATAATAAATAGACAAACATTGATTCACCCCCCTCTCAATGTTTCTAACAATTGGTTTCAGAGCTCTGGTCCTCTGAAAGAAAGTTTAACCACTTGAGGAGATCATGGACTCAGTAGAAGCAAAACATTTGAAAAAGAATCTTGAAGTAGCTCTTGAAGATCTTGACAGATCTGAAAAAGAAAATGAAGAACTTAGACTGAAAGTTGATGGCTCACAAATGCTTATCAAAATTTTGAGAAAAGATTTGAAAGATTGCTCTACAAGTGATTTAGGGAAAATGGTCAAAAAGTTGAATGAAGAGAACATGTCTCTGAAAGATAAATTTGAAAATCTGGATGAACAACTAACTGACAGTCAAATTTCTATTGAACAAAAGATCAAAGAAAGCAAACAATTAGAAGATGAACTTTTGCAAGAAAACATGAAAGTCTTGGAATTGGAGAACATAAAAAAAAAAGATGGAATCTGAATTAACAGAAGCAAAGAATAAGATTGATAAACTTCAGACAAGTTCTGATTCACTTCAAACTCAGCTCAATGCACAAAACCTAAAAAGCGACACTACTGGTCTTGGATACAGTGCAGCACAAGTTGAAATCAATTCATTGAAAGAAAGAAAGAAAGCACATGAAGCACCTTCAGAAGCAAAGAAAGTTGAAAATGTTGCAGAGATTAAAATAGATCCACCTAAAGGAGAAATCAAGCAAGTTAATAGAACTTTTTATGCATGTAATAAACACAGTCATTTGGCAAGATATTGCAAAGAGGTAAGACCTTTCAATGGTTATTGTTACTCCTATAATAAGTTTGGTCACAGGGCTATACATTGCAGAACAAATCAAGGAAATCAGTCACAGCACAATCAGAGAAATCAGCCTCAAAGAAATTTGTTGAACATTACATGTCAGATATGTAACTACAATGGATACACAGCAAAGTAGTGCAGCATGATGAACAAGAACATCAGACCTCCTATCATTTGTCACACATGTGAAAAGGCTGGACTCATCTCAAGGTTTTGTAGATCCAGAACTCAAAAACAAGAGGATCCTAAGAAATCACTATTTGAAGAAGAAGGAGAAGTCAAGTTTGTTCAAGCAAAAGAAGATTCAAGCAAAATTTGGGTTGAAGTAAAGAAGGACAATAATGTTGACAAAGTAGTTGATGCATCCACAGTGGACGCATCCTCTATTTCTAGTTGAATAGACCTTCTAGGTCTTAGGGGGAGCTATTCTAGCTCGGAACCCCCGCGTGGCTAGTATACTCACCTCTGAGTATGTGCCTATGAAATTATTTTTATGATCATAGTTGGATGCAGTATGCATGCATGCAATATCTATAATACACTCTGAACAAAGTTTGAGATTCTCTGTGAAAACTACATATAGTTGCAAACATTAAATGCAGTAACTTTTATAAAAATATGTAAGTGTTCGATCTTCTTCACATTTGCATTCAAGATCATAGAATTTGGAGAACACAAGAGCACTGAGCATCAAAGCACAGAAGCATAACAGACTTTTTGGTTAAGAAGTATGGTTAAGAAGTTGGAATGGAACCCTAGTAGTCGTGTCATTTTGAATTATCGTGAAACCCTATTTAATCAATCATCAAGTAAGTATGGCGACTCCAGTTGTATTCGACATTGCTGAAAGGAAGAGATTTGTATTTAAGAGGCATCCATTTGAATCCATGCTAGATTATGTGGAAGGAGCTTTCTCCAAAACTTTGTTAGGAGTCATTTACATAGAAGACATTCATGCATACATTTATTGTAAAAAGGAAATAGTTGGAGATAATAGTATAGCCACTCTCATGGCTTTGATGATGAAACCAAAATATTCATTCAAGGATGAATATGCGCACCTCACAGATAACCCTATCTTCAAGTATTCGAATGCGCATGAATTCTATGAACTAGAATGGGTTAAAATCTTGTTGAGCACGATTCATGATGACCTCTACTAGATTGGTGAAGTTCCCATCTATATTACTACAGACCTAATCCATAACATGACTAGACTTCCTAAGAATGGACCAGTTCTTCCTACTGGCAAGGATGTGATAAAATAGGTTGAGCATTCATGCCTATCAGGAAGTGATAGGCGTGGTATGATAGTTGATCCTATCAAGGAAGAAGACATAAAGCTTCTAACTATGATCCTTGGTTACAAGTTCCAGCAAGCAAGTAGATTGAATAGTGTCTCTGCAGCAACTGTTCTAGCAGCTATCAGAATGGTGAAGGATAACACTCAGTACAATCTATGTGAGATATTGTGTGCTCAATTGATTGAAAACATTCAAGTTATCAAGCATGACAAGAGCAATACATTTAGGTTTGGGTCTTTGATCATCTATCTATACTTCCATATTGTTGGTAAGGTTGCAAATCTTTACCTAGACAGAAGAAAACCTACAATGTCTCAAATTTCACTTAAAGCCACATTAAAGAGTAGTGCAAAGGATGCTATGGACATGGACATAAAAAATTTCAGGATCAAGATGTAGAAGAGGTACAGGATACCTGAGAAGATTGTTGAAAAGTATAAGGAAACCATATGCTTCATGGTAGAGACTGACTGCACTTGCATGGAGGCGGTTGAGCCTAGAACTAAATGGATTCATCCACTTGGGTATGAAGTGGAGGAACATGTATTGGAAGGATATGCACAAGTCCTTTTGTCTACACCCAAAGATCCCAATGAGCCCAGATGGGGCACTTACAGAGAAAAGACTAATAAAGTTGACTCTACTCTATATAGTGCTGATAACAAAAGAAAGGCATTTAAGATTACATCTAGCATTCTAAGAGTTCATGGTGTCACTCAAGAAGATCTTGACAAAGCTAGAGAAGCCAAGATAGCCAAAGAACTTGAGAAGACTGATGACATCTAGAAGAAGAAGAAAGTAGAGAGCACCTCTACGCCCTCTACCACCATTGACCTAGACTCATCTCCACCTTCTATACCAAGAAAAAGTCTAGAGGAAGGAAGAAAGCACCCACAAATCACCCATCCTCAAGGAACACATGGAGCATAGCACGGAACACTCAAGCTCCTACTGAGGTAGGATTCAGACCTAGTCTAAATTTCTTAAAGAATAGGATTGTTAATGAAGATAGACTAGACACAATTGCTAATGTCTATGAAAAGTATCAAGAGATTGATAAAACTGAGATACATTCTATGATCATCTCTCACATGATTAAGTTTAAGAAGTCAGTTCTTGAACTTAAGACAATGATACCTTATAAGTTATGGAACATACTAGAGATAATGAAGAGACATGCAATTGAGGAAGACATGAGGATAAGAGAAGAAACATTGTATAATCTTCTCCCTGTATGCTCACATGATGAGAAGGTAATTCTATTAGATCTGGTGAAGCCTCATCTTAGAACCAAGACAAGGACTCTTCAAATTATGAACAAAGAGTATGAGAAGATAGGAAAAGAAACTAAAAAGGAATTTTCACAAGTGTTTATGGATAGACACATGTATCCATCAATGGTGCCTACAACTAAGGTAACTACAGCTCCTCCCAAACAGGTTACAGAACTAGTGATTCAAAATGCACCTATGACAGGTCCACAGGTTTCAGCACCCTCAGTGACAATAACTTTTGATACAACAAAAGACTCAAAAGATACTATAGTGGTTGATAATATCAAGATATCCATGACAACATCTGACAATGACATGGACAAAGTTGATAAAGAATTTGTAAGCAATGAAGAGATGTGTACTGATGATACATCTGTACAACAAGATGAAGTTCCCTCCAATGATCCAATAGACTTGAATAAAGAGAAAGATACTCAAGACAATGAGACACCAGTCAAGGAGATTCCAATAAAGAGTGAATACATGGATACCAGTCAAAATACTATATTCACTCCATCCACTTTACCATCTACTTCATTGTTGTCAAGGTTAACTCCTGACTCAACAAGTCTAGATGCATGGGGAGAAGAGGACTTAATAAAGATCAGTGTGCTAGATATGGAAAAGGCAAAAGAAAAATAGGTTATGAGGAACCCTCTTTTCTTGGAATTAGTAAACATCTTGAATGATCTAGTGCCTACAGACAAGAAAGTAGCCAAAATTCAATTAGGTGAAGATGTTGACACCATTCTAACAAGCTTCAAAGTACACTTTATAGATCTAGTAGACTTTGCTACTAGAATTGCAGAAGATGAGTATAAAAAGGAAAGTTTGAATGAACTAGTAAAGAGCTTTGCCTTAGATCTAAACTCATTAAAGATTGGCCAGTCCATATTGAAAGAGTTAGCAGCCAAAGGCAGAAATGTAACAACAAATTGCATGGACAGAGTGAAATTCACCTCTGAGCATATCAAGAAGATAGAAGAAGCAGATATCATGGCGGATAGCATTAGGAAATCAGTTCAAAAATCCATGCAAGACATGAACATCTATAACAATGTCTATCAAGGTCAATTGGACAAGATTGAAAAGGCTAAGTTGGAGATCAGTAAGACAAGAGTCAGACAAACTCAATTGAGAAATGCACTTACGCCCTCTCTAGTAGTTCTGAATGAGAACATCAAATAGATTGATTCCACCATTGTGACATATGATCAAGGTCCCTGCATGGATTTGATAAAGATGGAGAAGCTGACATATGCCTTATGCATGCATCTTTAGATAGTTGATGCAATGAAGGTATTCTGGCAGAAAGAGATCCAATCTCTTCAAGTTGTGTACCCTGATGTTTACATGGAGTAAGTATCTAGAAGACTTACAAGTTTTGGACACCTTTTTCATTAATGTCAAAGGGGGGGTAATAGAGAATGTTTATATATGGGGAGTAGTATATGTATATATTAAAAGATGCTATGATAGACAGTTTTTTGTGATTAAGTCAATTTGAGAAACTTGGCCACATTCCTTTGCTGCCATAAATGACAAAGGGGGAGATTGTTGAGAGTTGACTCCTAGAGGATGCATGACTTATTTTATGTTTTCATCATGGAAAAAATTTCATACTAAGTTTCTATCTTAGTAAACTTAGAAGACAAAATGACTAAGTATACAACGATCAAGACATCAACGCACGTGCGAGTGACTGAATCAACGTATGTGCATTTAGATATATGTTCTATTTTTCATGTACATACTAAGTCTAGACACACATGGTATGGCATGATAGTATAGAGAAGTTATAGATAGATTAGTGCACTAGTAGTCCAGAAGATAGAGCATGAAAGCCAACTAATGTTTTGATTAGCATATATTATTTTTTTTGTAAAGGCCAAGAGCCTATGATAGTATGTTAGTAATGATGTAATTAGTAATTTTGTAAACATGCTTAAGCCAATTATTTTGGAAGCGTTGTGTATTATGTTTTAGGGTCGACCATAAGTCTTGTTTTGGGTCGCGTCTATTCGGGCATGATTATATAAGTATGTAATGTAAAGTTATGTTACAAGTGTCAAAAGATATGCATGAGAAAGATATAAAAGAGCATTATAATGAAGTTAGTATGAGATAAAGCTCTTTAATAGATTAAGAGCATTAGCGCATACATGGAACTGATCAGACAACAGTGTCATCATAGCAGTTCACCTTTGATATAGTGTATATCAACTATCAGAAGGTTGTAGCCTTCATCCTATTGAGAAGTGAGCTCTGGCAGTGAGCCATATACCTTTAAAATAGTTTTGTAAAGACTCCTAATAGGTTCATTGTACTTTCATTGTAAAGACTGCTTCTAACAGGGAAAGGGAACTTTAACAAGTTCATTATACTAGTACAATATTTGTGGGTACTAATTCCCACCCGGTTTTTCCTCTAATCAAGGTTTCCCCTTAATCATATCATGTGTTATGTGTTCTTATATTGAGATTCATTGGATGTATGTTTGATTTATGTTTAAAGTTTCTGAAATATAATAAATAGACAAACACTGATTCACACCCCCCCCCCTCTCAGTGTTTCTAATAGTATTTTTGTTATCAAAGATCAAGATCGATGAGTTATGTCATGAAAGCTTAGAGGAAGACAGTATGGGGTATGTTTGACCTCCACCTAAGATCAATTTTGTTTTGCTAATGTTTATAGCGAGTTAGAGAGAATTGAAGATAGACAGACTACAGCAGAACAGTGATAGAGAGCAGTTGGACAATAGCGATGATTAAGGGAGTATGACGTGGACTCCTGGCAATCAGAGTTGGATTATGGTTGATGATAACCTATACTTTGACTATGTAAGAGCACCAACTATGCATTTTATATTTACTTTACTAAATGTATTTTGTATTGAAATCTGAATATGTAATATTTGCATTGAGAGCTGACTTGGTCAAAGAGAAAGATATATATATGTAAGATCTTTTTGTGGAAGTAGAAAAGATAAGGATTGATGATATGTTATGAGATAGATACAAATGATAGAGAAGAGGATGATAGAGGTCATTGATGATCTATAAATAATAACTTTCTAAGAATTAGAGATACTTGTTATTGTTCATTACTGAGAACATTTTGTAATAGAATCTTATTGTAGAGTTGTATGCTCAGTTGGCCCCTAATAGGGTGTTGTATGCCTTTAACAGGGTTGTAATTCCTTTAACAAGGAAATGTACTATGTAATATTCAGATCCTAATAGAGCTAGGTCTCCTAATAGGGACACTATACTTTAGTGCATGCTTGTGGGTATCGTCCCCACTGGAGTTTTCCCTTAGCCAGGGTTTCCTCGACAACAAATAATGGTGTTATGAGTATTGTGTTATTTTCATTTTTTCAAGCTTATGGTTAATGGTTAAATGGTTGAAGAATTTAATTAAGTTCAGTAATACTGATTCACCCCCCCTCTCATTATTATCCAATCCTAACAGCCTATGCCTCCCAGAAATGGGATTTGAAAGGGTAAGAGGATGTGGTGGCTATGGAAAAAGGATGTTTGTCCTTGTTTTTTTCATGTGAAGAGGATAGAATGAAGATTTTATGCAATGGATCATGGATGATAGGAAAAAATACCTTGATCCTTGAAAAATGGTGTCCCAATCTTGTCTTTGAGGATGACTCGGTAAACCAAGTCCCGATTTGGGTGAAGCTTCATGACCTACCTCTGGAGTACTAGATGGAGGATATATTTGTAGGAATATCCAACTCCTTTAGGGAAGTTTTATCCATAGACCTTGTCACAGCTTCAAGAAGGAGACTTACGTATGCTAGGATCTATGTGGGGATAACATAGGAAACTAATATGCCTGAGAAAACAATCATGCACTCTAATATGGGACCGTGGGAATAAAATATAGAACATGAATCTATCCCCTTTGCATGATTTCATTATAAGAACGTAGGGCAATGGGGAAAGAAATGTTCGTCTAAGGTTAAGAAAAGAAAGATAAAGAAAAGGATACCTATTGGTAAGGCGAAGAATGATGGGGGAGAGACTTCAAGGGTTTTCTAACTTAACAACAGAGAGGAAAAAGTTCAGACTTCAGAAACTGGTGAAGAGAGTATGGTTAATGACCAAACAAATAATGGCAGCTCTGAGAGTAATGAGATCCCACAAGACCAAGTGGAGGAATGTGGAAATGAGGGTGAAATACAGGCAGAATATAAGCAAGAAATGATAGAAAAATAAGTCAAAGAGGGGGGAGGGATTAAGTTACCTAGCAGCCCTGAAAATGTTAATAAATTATTGTAGAGCCCAGAAGACACAAGAAATCATCACAAAGTGGAGGAGGAATTAGAATGACAAGATGCTCAACAGTGCTTACTTTTAGGACAAGGATCCTTAGATTCATCACAAACTTCACCTCGGGTGGTAAGAAGTGCAATCTCAGATGTGAAAATGTCAAAATGGGGAGATGTTGTGTGCATCAATCATGCTCTAAAGGGATACAAGAGTGATTTTGATGATGGGATAGAGGCTTATGAGGAGGAAAAAAATAATCAAAGTATAATAAAGGTAAGAACAATAGACCAGTGAGAGAAACAAGGAGTAGAAAAATTGGGGATGTGGGAGGAATGATGTCTTCTCCTAGTAGACCTTCGCACTAGAAATTAAGAGCCAAGGAGACTAAGAAGAACATAGTGGATGAAATCCAGTTGACCATCCTAGAGGTAGGACCATTTGTTAAGGTATAAAGATTATCTCTTGGAATATAAGGGGATTGAATAACCCCCACAACAAAGATCTTATTATAAATATGATTAGGGATAATAGACCAAAAAAAAATTTAATTCAAGAAACAAAAATGCTTAAGGAGAAAGTGGAGAAACTTAGATTTTTTAAGAATGGCAATATCTGTGGGGGTGACTCTAAAGGTACTTTGGTTGGTATTGCAACAGTGTGGAAATGTTCTATTGTAAAAGCTGATGTTATATATTAGGGGAACAATGTGACTTGTATTAGATTTAGTCACCTTAAGGATAGTACTTCTTGGGTGCTGACCAATATCTATGCTCCTAATACTAAAAAGGGAAGAGAGATTTTTTGGGAGAAGTTTTCCTCTTTAATAAAAAATTTCAGTTCTAACGAGTGGATAGTTATGGGAGATTTTATCACTCCCCTAAAATAAAATGAAAAAAAAAGAGGAAGCTAAACTAATTTGGAGAGCGGAATGGACCTCATGAATTTCATTGATGAACAAATCCTCCATGATATTGAGTTGTAGGGTATTAACTATACTTTGACAAATAGAAGGAGTGGAGAAGACCTTAATTAGTTTAGACTAGATAGGACCCTCATTAGCAATGACTGGTTTACCCATTACTATTGTTCGTTGTCTTCCTATGTGCGGGTCGCGTCTGAACATAATCCTATCACTTTATTGGTAGATCCCATATCCAAGAAAAGGAATTTTCCTTACAGATTTGAAAAGATGTGGAATGTGCATCCACAATTGGAACAAAAATTGAGGAATGGTGGAAGATTAATATTAAAGGAGCAACTATGTTTATCTTAGCAAAAAAACTCAAACATGTCAAGGAGAATATTAAAGTTTGGAATAAGGAAACTTTTGGCAACATAATTTATGCCAAAACTAATATATGTTTGGAGTTGAAGGCCATTCAAGATAGTATACAGCATGAAGGTTATGATAAGATATCAAGAGATCAGGATAATGAGAAATTAGTTGAGCTCCACGACATAATATATAAAGAAGAAATTTTTTGGAGACAAAGATCTAGAAAGATCTTCTTGAAGGAAGGGGATAGGAATACCAAATATTTTTTCTTGACTACCCTTAAGCATAGATTGGAAAATAGAATTTCCAATCTTTCACTACAACATTTGGGGTCAAATTCCAATGCCAATTTGTGACGGCGCTACCATTTGTGTGTGATTTTTGTATTTTTTTTTAAGTGCCCCTGACGCTGTCGCAATAGTGATGATACCATCATAATTGCGACACCCTTTTGATTATAAATTTAAAAAAAAAAAAAAGAAAGGATCATTTGTGATCGAGTTGTGCATGTGAGTGGAATGAAACTATACCATTCTGTGTGTGAAGAGGGCTCTTGTTGTATTAAATCCAGCTACCTCCGAGCCGGTTTGCAATTCATTCAACTGGTTTCCTTCATGTTCCATTCTATGCGTGAAGAGGGCTCTTGTTGTATTGAATCCAGCTACCTCCAAGCCAGTTTGCAATTCATTTAGCTGGTTTCCTTCATGTTTAGGGTATAGCCACCATGTACTCATGAACAAGCTGCCACCGCGTACTCACCATTTGAGGTATGTCTTGTATATGTCATAATGAGAACATACATTGTAATCTGATGAAACCCTAGCATAAAGAAAGTGATGCTTTGTCACAGGAAGTATGCCATTATTGTCTCACTAAAGCTTTGACCCTATCTATTGAAGGTCAGATGCAAATGAATTTTGCAATGGTTGGTGTCTTTTTAAATGCCTCATTGAGGGATTGAACAAACTATCTGGAACCTGGACATTCACGATCTTATTATCAATTTCAATATATGTCTTATTTTTTAGTCTTTGGTTAAGAGCATATTACATGACTAGAGGTGTATACCCTAAGATGGCCTGATTGATATTAGTCAATATGAGAACATATGCCGTAATGAGAACATACATCGTAATCTACAGAAACCCTGGCATAAAGAAAGTGATGCTTTATCACAGGCAGTATGCCACTGTTGTCTAGTAGGGAGGAACTTTTAGGTGTCATAAATCTTATAGCCTTGAGAAATATGTCTGATAATTGCACCAGAGGTAAGTGTAAGGCCCCTAGTCAAGCTACCCGATACAAGGATAAAAATGTGTCTATGTTATAATGCAATAAAAAATATCTTTCTATGGTCTTTGTTATATGTGGGTTATTTATGGTTTGTAAGGGATAACTAAGTATGTTCATTTACAAGTTTCCTTATCCTTTGAGGTTGTGCATAGACAATCACTATTTCATT
>MU225736.1:1786267-1819564 GCA_018584345.1 Thuja plicata
TGACATCCTACCATTACTACTAGGAAAGCATTTCCAAGGGATCATAGATGCTCTATCCTACCACAGACACGTGTGCATTCCTTATCATAGCCTAAACACAAGCTCAATCTCATGAGGTTGTAGTGGAACCAATTGATCTAGATTGACCAATAACAACTTCCACTTTCTACATTGAAAAAGTACCATATCTCTCCCTTCAAGGGTGGGTTATTCATTACTGCCATGTCATGTTGTATTCAGTTGTATGTAGCTCTAATTATTTATTGTTAAAGTTAAAGTTAAAACCAAATGATGATGTCTCTGTGAGTTAAGTAGGCAAGGCCATCTATGATGAGCCCCTGAGGCATTAGGTCTGGCCTTTAGGTCTTGTACTTTTGAGTTCTTCCTTTAACATGCACATAAACATGACAGCTATGAAACATAATATCCTTATGCATTTTGTTGTTGTGTTTTTGCCTCTTTTTTTGGATACTACTAATTATTGCTTTCTCTCTTTTCCTTGGTAATGATTTTTAGGTAGAAACGATAGAATACCATCTATCTTTCTTGAAGACTCTTTATCAAAAGGGGATCAATTTCCTCTACCTTCAATCAAATATGGGGTGCAAAATGTTGCTCTTCATCAATTTGGTATAGAAATTGAGTGCTATACCCAAACGATGCAAAGCAACTTCTGCACCCTCGAGTCCAGTGAAAAGAGAAATGTCATTGATACCCTTTGGATAAAGAGGATTGATACCACTTCTACCATCCTTTAAAAGACTAGTTTTAAAGTTAAACCTGAACTACGATGTCTCTATGAGTTACGTAGGCAAGGCCATCTATGATGAGCCCCCAAGGCATTAGGTCCAGCCCTTAGGTCTTGTACTTTTGAGTTCTTCCTTGATCTTGCCACCCCTTACCAATATCTTACATATTTTTCATCTCTTTACGATACTAGTTTTAAATACCTTATGATTGATTTAGCTAAGTTATTGATGTAGCTTATCTTATGATCTTGTATGTAATAAACTATGAATTTTATATCAGGCATCTAGTTGTGTAGCCGTATATATAGGTGCAGGAAATAGAGAGGCAAGGAGAAGTGTATGGCTTGACTATGCACATGTGTAATTGTAGATGAGGATCAGTAATAGGGTGCCATGAATTACTTAGATCCTTTGGATCTAACCCCATCTTGACCTTCCTTGCAGGTTTTGGATCATACAGGAGCATACTGGATTCAACCCCAGGTCAACACTTCAATGACATCAGGCAGTGATGCTAAGTCTTTTGTACACCTTTTGCTTGGTAATTTGAAGCCATCAATGGAAACTTAAAATACTAAACAATTAGTATACCATTGATGGCTTCATAATTATTAAGTGAAAGGGAGTTCTCTGATTTGAAACCCCCTTTGGTGACGATCCTATGTAGTTCCATGCAGCACCGGTGGTTTATAAAACATTTGGGGCCTTCTAACACTATATATTCTATGCAGCTGCACGTGCATTATCGATTCAAAGTGTGAAAATATTATTTAGGAGGAGGGAGAGAAGCCAAACACATAAATAACATGCACATAAAAACGATATCTAGGAAACATAAATATAGATATCACAACAACTGAGAAACATAAATGTAGATATCATGGTCACAATTGTTTGGAGACAACATAATTAAGTGGTATACCCAAACGATACAACGCAACCACTACTCCAGTTCTTACTTGGCACTACACGATCCAAAAACCATAGATAAGGAATAAATTTAGAGAGCGAAGGTATATTATTTTAGTTGTTATGGCCCTCCTCTACTCTCTAAATTTATTCCTTATCTATGGTTTTTGGATCGTGTAGTGCCAACTTAGAACTGGAGGAGTAGTGGTTGTGTTGCATCATTTGCATATACCAATTAATTATGTTGTCTCCAAACAATTGTGACCATGATGCCTACATTTATTTTTCTCAGCTGTTGTGTCCCAAGATCCCTTATGACCCTTTATAACCCTTTACGATCCCTAAGAATACATCTTAGAGATCTTAAAGTGTCGTAAAGGGTCATAAGAGTGTCCTAGGAGGGGCCAGATGAGTTTCCACCTTCACATGGTTGGCCTTGTTAAGTAGATAATGTTAAACTATTCTCAAAACAAAGAGAAACTCTTAAAAACTCTAAAGCGACACTAAAAAAATACATGCGACATTGAGTCGTCGACAATTACCGATAGCTTGATGTTGCATGTATAAAAAATCATCGCACGACTGTCATAATTTTGACGCTCGCTATACGATGACTATGTGTCATAATAGCGATGGATAAAATGTAACGACAACATGATTACCATTATAGCCAGTTCGTATTACGACACCTAGACATCACTTTTTTCAGACGTGCGATGAACTTGTTATACTTGCGACATTGGGCTGTCACAAAAATATCGACGGCTCGATGTCGCATATATAGAAAATTTGTCGCACATCTAAGAAAATGACAGATAACATGCGATGCCTATGTGTCGTAATATTGACAGATAACATGCGACGCCTATGTGTTGTAATAGCGACACATAAATTGTGACACCTATGTGTCATAATAGAGACATTAAAAAAATGTATCGACAACATGGTAAACATCATAGCCAACTCGTATTGCAATGGTTATTACCATCACAATAATGATGGATGACACAACCATCATTAATTCTGACACCAAAACTGCAACACTAGTCTCTATCACTAGGCCAACGGGAAGGTGTCAGAAAAGTGACACATAGCCATCAAAAAGAGGCCTCAAATGTACTAGTGTTGTCATAAATGCTACTCAGTCTGATGATGAAGATGATATCAGAATGGAGGCTAAAAAAAATTTTCAAAATCTTTTCCATCATGATAAAGATTTGGATCAAGAGGAACAAAGGGAATTCTTAGACTGTATTCCTCAAATACTAAATGATCACCATAATGAAAGTCGTAATGCTATCCATTCTAATGATAAAATTAAAAATGATGTCTTTTCTTTTGATGGGGACAAAGCCCCTAGCCTAGATGATTATCCTTTATTCTTCTTCTAGAAGTACTGGGCTATTGTAGAAAGGGATGTAATGAATATTGTTAAAGAATGTTTTGGATCTAGAAAATTGTTGAAGGAATTGAATGGGACTTTTATTGCTCTTATCCCAAAAAAAAATGGCTGACAAAATGGATCAGTTTAGGCCAATAAGTTTATGTAATATGGCCTATAAGATTAAATCTAAGGTTCTTATGAGAAGGATTTTGTCTACTCTCCCCTCTCTTATTTCTTGGCAGCAAAATGGTTTTGTTCCAGGAAGACAAATCATGGATTTAATTATCTCCATACATGATAATTTGCATTCTCTTGTGGCATCTAAGATGGAGGGCCTAATTCTCAAACTTGATTTATCAAAATCCTATGATAGCGTTGATTTGGACTTTCTTATGAAGGTGTTGATGGCTTTTGGATTTAACAAGAAAAGTACAAATCTTATTTATCAGTTGATCTTGTTGGCTACTTTCTCTATTCTGGTTAATGGATCTCCCACTTCTTTTTTCAAATCCTCCAGGGGTCTGAGGAAGGGGGATCCCTTCTTCATGTTCTCTTCATCATAATGGTTGAATGTTTAGGAAGGTATATTGAGAATTTAGTTATGAATGGGGATTTCAAAGGCCTAAGTCCTTCTTCTACCTTACAAGTCTATCCCCATCAACAATTTGTTGATGAATCGGTGGTTATGGGGGAAGCTTCAGTCAAAAATGAAACCAACATAAAAATTTAAAAAAGCGCTAAAAAAATATGGGATAGCTTCGGGACAACTTATTAATTAGGGAAAGAGTTCAGTATTTTTCTTTAATGTTCCTAAAAAAAGACAACTAAGAATTAAGAGAATTTTGGGCTATGATATGGAGACTCTGTCGGGAACTTACCTTGGTCTTCCCTTATGCTTAGAACCCCTAGACTCTTTCAAGAGTTCTCTAGTGGAAAAATATCATAGTAAACTCGCCAAATGGAAATGTATGTTGTTGAGCTAAGTAGGTAAGATTCATATTTTAAGATATACCCTTCAAGGTCTCTCTCTTTATGCCTTGAGTATCTTTAAAATAACTAAGAAGTTTGGAGAAGCTATTGAAAAAATACATAAAAAATTTCTTTGGACTGGGATGGAAAAAAAGAAAAGGATAGCCCTCATTGCTTGGGATAATGTTTTTAGACCGTTTAACAAAGGGGGGCTTGGCTTACGCAGAATCAAACACCTAAATGATCACCTTCTAGCTAAACGTATATGGAGATATTATAATTCTAAGGGAGAATGGACCTTGATATGGGATAATAAATATAATAAGGAGAAACCTAACCTTATCATCTTTCTTGGTAGGGATAGTGGTACTGGAGGATCCTTTATATGGAGAAATGCTCTTAAAAATAAGGAAATCATAAGAAAATGTGTCAAATGGAAAGTTGGAAATGGCAGAAATGTGTTTTTTTGGGATGATGACTGGATAATGCAAAATCCCCTAAAGGAATGCCCTGGATGGAAGGAATTCAAGAACCAGTGCAAGCTGATATTTGAGAGGAAATTTGTGGACTACTAGGATAGGGATCACTAGAAGGACCTAACAACTATTGATAATTCTTTGGGAAAGCTTAATAAATTTCTTAATTCTGTTATTTTGATTGAGGAAGAAGATAGCATAATATGGAAGTATATCCCGAATAGGAAACTTAATATCTCTTCTTTGTATCACCAGGAGTATGAGAATCTTAATGATCCATGTTGGGCTAAAGCATGGATTAAGAACCTCACCCCTAAGATAAATGTTTTCTTCTAGATTATGCTACAAAACAAGATTCTAACTAATGTTAACTTGAAAAAAAGAGGTGTTATAATTGTTAATAGATGTTACTTATGTAATCAATATGAGGAGAATGTTAATCATTTGTTTCTTCACTCTCCCTTTGTGAGAAATATCTGGGGAGAAAGTTTTAAAATACTTAACATTGGGTGTCTTTTTGCAGAGGACATGCAGAGATTTTTCAACTCTTGGAACCACCCATCAAAGAATGAAATTGTGGTAAAGGTGTGGAAATTCGTTCTTCCCTATGTATGCTGAGGAGTTTGGAAGGAAATGAATGAGACAGTTTTCAAAAACAAAGATTCTACTAAAAAAGAGGTCTTCCACAAAATTAAGAGATTTGTCAAAGAAAACTTGTATCTTAAGGAAAGATTTATGGAACCATTAAATGAGGATGACAAAATTTTCTTCAATAACTGAAAAATTAAAGATAATTTTAGGGATTGTAAGAATAAAACAATGAGAGAATAAGCTAGATGGGACTTCCCTCCTATAGGATGAATGAAATTTAATTTTTATGGGGCCTCGAAAGGGAATTCGGGAGTGGCTGGGTGTGGTATAGTGATAAGAGATGAACATGGAGTATGCAAAGGCATTAAATCTATTCCTATAGCTATTCAAACTAACCATGCCACTGAGGTGAATGCTACTCTCCAAGGGATTATCCTTGCTAGTGATATAGGTTGTAAGAACTTATGGCTTGAGGGTGACTCCCTTAATATAATTAAATGTTTAAATTATGAAACTCCTGCTTCTTGGTCTATACATAACATAATGAAAAAAGCAAAAGGTATAATTCATTCTTTCAAAGGTTGTGTGATATCGCATAACTATAGAGAGACCAACAGAATTGTTGGCTAGGCTACTAACATGGTGTGTAAAATGGAGGTGATGATGCACTGGTATGATGGGAAAAACTTGCCACATCAAGTGAAATCATTAATGGATAGTGACCGGCTGTGTAGTAGACAAAAAAGGTTATAAATGGTTAGTCTAGTGAAGATCTTTAATTGTGAAGTGAAGTGTCATTATTACCATTTCTGGAGCAAGTACATCTTTGTGATTACAAGCTGGATTTGGCACAGATTCTGGGTACTTTGGCTAGTCTGAGAGCGGCAAGTTTAAGTATTAACAACATTACCAAAAATCATAGAGATATTGATTTTATTCAGACTGCAAATATGGGTGGAAGTAAAAAGAACTTTGAGACTGTTAACTATGAGGAATGCAAGGAAATGAAAAAATCTTGGAGTATTTTGAAGGAAGGAGAGATGATTGTTTTTATGGAGTGAATTCATTGCAAAAACCCTTTTGTGTTAAGGCAATTCTTCAAAACATGGAAAAATAGAAAGGTGATGGTGGGGAACCATCTCATGGAGGTTATAGAGGAGATTATTGCAGAGGCAACAGGTATGAGAATGGATGGGCTCAATTTCTACAGAGATAGAAGAATTTTAGATAAGGCCTGGGAGAAATTTCTTACTTCTGAGAAGGAGAAGGCTAGATTGGTGAAAGTTGACACCTCCTACCATAACCCAAAATGTGTATCTAGACCGTGGGGGTATGTGCTCTATGTGATTATTTTATATATTATGCTTGATGGTAGGTTCACCAGAGCCTATGGGAACCATTTCATGATTTTGAATCACTTTAGACACAATGTTAAAATTAGTCTTCCTTTTTATCTTCTTAGCTCATTTTATTTTACTATTACTAGTCTACAAAAAGACCTAAAAGGTGACCATGCCTCTCGCCAGGGTCTCATGCTTCTAATTTATGATTTTTTGAAAACTAAAAAGGTGGAGAGACCTCTCTTGAAGAAGATTGAGAGGGATGAGGAGGAGACAGAAGGTGAAGAGGAAGATATTATGTATGATGAGGAGATAGAGGTGTTGGTTCTTTTTCTTGCTCACATATGAATTACTCTTGGTGAAATTGTTTTATTTGTCCCAAACACTAATCAAGCAAGATACAAAATGTCAAAAATAGGGTTTTTAAACCCTCTACACTTTGAGCTCCATAAACTCGGGTGGGAATACCCTTCTAAATTAGAACAATCAAATCACAAAATAATTCTAGCAGATATAAATGGAATTACAGAGACCAGTCTCTGCAACATTTATTTGATAGGTGTTAACATAATGATAAAGATCAATTTTAATGTGATAGTCACCTATTCCAATGGAAAATAGGCCAATGCTTTATCCTAGGGTATGGATTTACCATTAATACTCATGACCAATTGCTATGAATATGAACTTAAAACAACTACATATCTAAAATGAAAATAGATACACCTTGCATATCAACCTTCATGCATATGATAAACTAATTCATCAAATTCATTAGATATTATGGACCTCACTGAAATAATCCTAAGGTAATTTAAATCTTTCCTTGAGAGAACCCTAAGACAATTCCAAAATCTGCCTAACAGACACCATAAATTAAACATTCCTTGAACATTCAATTTAAATAAAATTTAGGACATAATAACAAAGACAAGTACTCAATCATAAGCCTTAGAACTGTTGATGGATTCCATTTGTATACATATCAAAAATTAATTACATCCAAACATAAGCTTTCAAAACCCTACTCAAAATATATTGGTCTTAAACCAGAGTTTATACAATTCAATCTTGTACTCCCAAATGAAAAATGGATATCCTTTTCCCAGTAGTCTTGGAATCCTTTAATAACTAAGGATGCAACAAGCTAGAGACTACATGGGAAATATTTAAAAAATCTTTGCAACAACTTTTACAACTGACAGAAAAATAAAATTAAAATAGAACACGGGTGGCACAATGTATGCGAAGTCTAAACAAAATTTGTTGTCACACTTGAAAATATATTTCTTATCCTTTCAGCTTCCCTTCCCACCTGTTCACCTCCTTGGTGGTGGGCTAATAAAAATTCTTTTCATGCTCCATCTTGGTAACAGCTTCTATCCACCTAGCGTCCATAGTTGTTCTAGCTTTGGCAACAAAATTTATCATATCCGTTTCAACCTTAAATAGTTTATCAATCAATTCATTATAATACTCTGCATCAATATCCTTCTCCAAGCATTGTTTAATTTCCTCATTCTTGAATATTCTATCAAATTCTACTTTCCAATCAGATTGTGGTTTTAACACACCTAATTCATCATAAATCTTTGAAACTAATTGAGGGCACTGATTACCAAATAATTGTTGTTTGTTATCAATTAACCTAGCTTTACCATTAAAGAAAGCATAAGTATCATTCACTTCATTAATCATCTCAATAGTGTCTATGGTTTTATCAGGAAAATAATCACTGTATAATATGGTTGTCTTCAATTTGTCCATTATCTTATGTTTTCCAGACCAAGTTTTGAAAGTAGGTTCCAAAAATGTCATGGCTTCAGCAGCTATTCTCAAGGCTTCCTCTAGTGATCCATACAGTGTATACACTATTTCAGTCTTTTCCTTCAAAAAATCAATCTGATGTTGTAATATAGGAAATATAATAGACATAATATTATTATTCTTCCCCTGTGATAGCTCTTTAGATTGGCCTTCTACCAGTGTTGAATCATCTTTGATTTCCACTGCAACATATGCTTCATCTTTTGATACTTCCTGGGGGTTGTATTCTTCTTTCTTTCTTCCAATTCTTCCTTTAATTTTTCTATTTGTTCCTCTAGGGTGTGGTTATGAACCACAACTTCTTCATGTTTCTTGGACAGAGCCATCATTTGACCAAAAGTTGTCTCAATTATTTTTGACAAATCCTTTGTTTTTGCTAAATTCATTAAAGATACCTGAGTCATGAGCTAGACAATATCAGTATCACTAGTATTTTGCAAATTCCAAATCATTCTATCAGCTCTTTTTTCTTCCCTTATGGTCATAACCAAAGGCTTTTCTGTAGCAGGGGCCAAGGACCAAATGGCTAAAGTCTTAGATTTAGGATCAAATCCTAATCCTTTCAACACCTCATCTAGTTCAAACTTTGTTTTCAACAAAGGGTCATCTTGCCTTCTGATTTGATCAATAATAAAAGTGGACTGCAAGTCCCAGTCAGGAATTAACAACACCCCACTATTATGTACCAACAATCTGGCTTGCTCCATAGTAATCAATTCACTCTCAGGATCATAATCCTGGAGTGTCTTCACAATTTCCTCATTCTTTTCTTCTTTTCCTTCACCCGTGATCAGGCTTTGCCTCAAATCCTTCTACTTCAATTTGATCATGAAGCTTTTGAACTCTTTAGATTTTATGAATTCATCATCTTTGATGAATTCATTAGCCATCATCACTCTCTCATTGGCTTCTCCAAACAATATCATTTGGTTATCCCCATGACCTTAATCTTGTGGCTCTTTCTGCATTTGCCTTTACAATTTTTTGAAGTATTTTCCATGCTCTGTTATCACATCTTTCGTCATACTTTTCCTATCCTGCACCATCTTGTGCTCTATTTTATGCTTTTTCTTGGGTGGTTCTCTAGTGGAAGTAGCCTCTTCACCAGCCTCTTCTTCTTCTTGATGTTGTTCTTCCTATTGTTCCAAATGCTCCTAATCATGTAATGCAATAGCAAGAGGAGATCCTTGGGATTGTGCATCTTCAGCACTAAACTATGGTATTTTTGTCATCAATGTATCATATGATTTAAGCATTTCTTCCATTCTCTGCAAGTATGGGAGGTCACGGAAAAAACTAGAAAATGTTGTCTTATTCCTTCCACTCAACTTTTGCCCTTAGAAGGTCTTTCCATTTTCTTCTTCTCTCTTGGACGTCAACATTATCCAACTTATTCCTCACAATATCCTCATCATCCAATGGCTCACGATCTCTGATTTTTTGCCAGGGAGTCATAGACTTCAAAGATATCTTTATAAACTGTTCTCGATCATAGAACCTAACCAACATTGTGGACATTCTATATTTCTTTAGGAAGTCATTAATAAATTAAAAAATTCTCTTCCCAATAGAGAAATAAAAACCTACCCATAACCTAGGGATAAAAGTACCCTTTCTATGTCCTTCTAAGAACTCTTTATCCACCCAAGTGATTAACCAAATCAATTCTAAAAATACAACCCTAAGAGGAACAAATTTAGGGAGAATGTGAGGTGGCTATGAACAGCCATATACCCTCATGACAGTAACTTGGTCAAAGAATAAAAAATAACCCCAATAATGAGTAATTGGCCAATTTTGAACAAATTTCCAAGGTCTTAAAATCCTTCTAACCTCAATTGGTAATCTCTCCCTATTTGCTCCCAATAAATCAGAAATTGGATCCACAATCCAATTACAAAAACATACAAAAGATGAATTTGCAGACAAGTTATCCCATACCTAGGTCCACCTTTGGATTGGCATAATGACACCATTTTCTGAATCAAATAATTCCAGCTCTTTATCCATGGACTCCCTGTTATAATAGAGAATCATAAACATTAAATGTGAGTAATTTTTAAAAGTTGGTACATGGGCATTTGACTGTATTTCCACCAATGCAGTATGTATTGATGACATTAATTTTTGCCATTAGTATACTTAAGTAGAAAACATGATAAAGGTCATCAGTATAGGTATAACCGATGGACAACACACTGCATACCCGACAAGATGAAAATACTTCACAATGAAAATGCTAAGTATATAATTTCCCGACAAACACTGACAAAGTGTTGAACTGACGAAATAGAATATCGTCGATGGATCCAAAGATCACTAAACCAACGAAAAGCATAAAGGACATTACTGATGGTACAGTTTTATGAACATAATTGACAGAGAAGAAAAGGCAAGGAACCTGATGAATAGTTCAAAAAGGGACACTGATGGAGAAGAATCCTGACAAAGCAAAGAATGAAATAAAACCAATAGACTGATAGAGCAGCCCAACCATCAAAACTGATAGTCAGTTATAGAACTTGCAAATAGTGGATCTGACTTTCCACGTCAGATAAAACATTGTAATTCTATTTATAGAGTTTTAATTTGTTTTAAATCATTACTTGAGGGTCAAGCAAGTATATTATAAATGTTTTAAAGAATCCTAACAGATCTAAAACATAACTAACTAAAGATCAAGGTCAAGTTGTAAACCTTGGATCTAGAGTTAACTTGTAAAGTGTGAATCAAGAATGAACCTTGAAACTAGTATAAATAGATTTTCAATCATTTGTAATAGAAATTTTTGGAAAATGATTGTATCCACAAAGAGCATCTAAGAAGTAGAAGTGAATTCATGCAAAGTTTAGAAAAATATCATATCAGTTCTCAAGAACACAGACTAGGCTACCAACGAGCAAAGACAACATATCATTCAATCACTCAAGGTGATTACATATACATTGTAAGCTTTATAGGATCTATTATCAGCAATTAGAGATTGCATATAATATTAGATCAACATTTATAATGTAGATTGTATTCTAACAAGTGCATCACATCGGAAATCCTTTAGTAGAAGGTGGACTTAACAGTTCTTGATAAATATCTTAACAGAGTGCACACTTAATTGTGTTGCTAAAGCTTCAAACAAAGTAGATCCTAATAGGTCTCCACTCTAATACTCCTAACAAGGTAGATCATTAGAATTGATCAAATTGTAAGCCTTCATCGGCTCCCTTCTTATCTACAGATAGTGAAGTTTTGTGGGTGAAATCCCCACCGCAGTTTTTACTTCCTAACAAGACTTTTCTGTGATATCATATCATGTGTTATGTGTTATTTACTTTCATGTATGTTTCTTGAATGTTTACACATGTAAAGAACTTATGTTATGATTACACATACATAAAGAAAGATGAACATATAGATAGGTGAATATACAAATCTGATGACACAAAGGTTAATGGGCCGATCACATAAAAAGTTTTAGAGGTACTGATTCACCCCTCCCCTCTCAGTACATCATTCCAATAATTTTAACAATTGGTATCAGAGCTAAGTCGCTTTCTTGTAAGGCTTAAAGACTTAAGAGAAAAGATCAAGATAATGGAAAAGTATAGATTGGACAAGACTATTGAGAATGAGCAGTTACAAATTCAAATTTACTATGAGTAGTACAAAGAGGCGAGAGTAAGCATGAGAAAGTTACTTGATGAAATAAAGATTATGGAAACTAGGCTTAGTGAAAAAGATTATCAAGAAGAGGAGATCCAAGATTACTTCAAATCAGCTAAATCAACAACAAGAAAAGCTTTAGACACATCAATAGAAGAAATCACAAGTCTACAAGAGGTCAATCTACATCTGACAGAGCAAATCAAGATGTTGCAAATCGGTCAAGAGACTCAAATGGTAAAATTGATTGATGCCATGAATGACTCAAGAAAAGTTGAATTAGAGAGAGCATTGTCTATTGATGATAGGAGGAAAACCACAGAGAAGATACAAGAAAAAGAATCAGAAATTCAAAGACTTACTAATCACCACTATGAGATTACTAATCAAATTATTCTTATGAGTGAAGAGGCAAATAGATTAAATACTAAACTCATTGAAAGAAAATAGATCATTGGTGAGCTAAGAGAAGAGAATGAGAAGCTAAAGCATGAAGTTAGAATTCAAAATTAGCACAATTAATTAATCAAGAAAGCTGAAGATAGCAATAAAAGAATGAATGATTTTCTTGACGGACAAAGAAGAGTCAACAGCTACACAGGTATAGGGTACACCGAAAATGGAGAATCATCTAATCAATCAGATCAAAGGAATGTTTATGCAACTCAAAGAACCAAGAAGTTGTCATGCAATCACTATGGAAAACTAGGCCAGACCTCAAACATTTGCAGAAACAAAATGAAAGGTATTCCTCAAGCAAAATCTACTTTCATTGGTAATTGTTATAAATGTCACAAGAAAGGACACAAGGCACATGAATGCAGATCCAAGGTGACAAATCCAAAGAAGGAAACCTACATGGACAAGTACTGTCCTACCTAAAAAATAAATGGACTTACACATCAGGAGTGTTGGAAAAAGAACAAGAAAGCACGGACACCAAAAGAACCTGATAATGGCTACAAACCAACAAGAGTCAGTAACTCGTATGTTTGGGACTATAACACATGGGTAAACTGCACAACATGTGGAAGGTATGGTCATATATTTGCCAACTATATGACATCTAGGTATGGCATGTTTACATTGTCATAATGTTGGACATGTGATAAAATATTGCAAAGATCGACTGACAGAAACAAGCACTTATCCCAATGGAAACACCATTGATGACATCAAGAAGATGAGAAACAAGATGTTGATAAAAGCCACAAACACTGAAGGTGCTAGAACAAGAAATGCAAATGATGACACCCCATCCAATGGATCTAGTGGCATCACTATTCCCAACTAAGTTGCACAAGTAAGTATGGAACTGCATTATAACAAGTTATATTATGCATCAGTTCCACTACACATTGATCATATTGACAAAATTAGCATTATTGAAGATGCACTATATTTTTACTTATAATGTTATTGAAAAACAATTCCATCGGTAAAAGGGTACAAATGAGCATCGATGAATGCACATAGAAAAGTTGACACTACTTACCGAAATGTATCAGGCATTACACAAAAGACAAGTTGCTAAGTGTAACCGAAAGACATCGGTGATCTTTGAGCCAATAGATGTTGTCATCGCCATCTTACCAACAATCATTGGTGAAGCCACCAAAGTTTCTAGCTACCCCCGAAACTTTGTGCCTACACTGTCGATGTTACTTATGCCTCAACCGACAAACTCAGTCTTTGTACACCAACGAGTTGTTGGGCATTAATGACAACTTACGGCAAAAAAGTTATAAAAGCATGATGGATGAACTCATTTTGCACCCGTGATTTTTGAGCAACAAAGCAGAGCTAAGAAGAGTGATTGAAGAGAAGATTAAAGTGTGACCTTAGCAAGATTCAAACACAACTCAAAAGATTCACGAGCTATCATAGAGATTTAGTAAGTATCTACAATCACCGACCGCACTGTGTTTAATTACGGAAAGCTCTAAATTTCAAGATATGATGGCATCTACATCAAGAACAAAAAAATGAAAGAGGCTAAGAAGAAAATGATCAATCTTATTAGCAACAGTACTTGTGTTGAACCTAAATAAAAGTTACACCTTGAAATTGCATCACAACCTGATGATTTTGGAGCATTTTCCAGAATCCCACCTAGGGTTTTACTGGTAGAGGATGTAAGGTCCTATATTCATTGCAAGATCTCGGAGATAGGATAAATAGACCTAGATAACTCCTATAAGGCAGTATGTGATGATAATGGAAACCTAAAAGAAGAGCACAAGCATCTGGATGTAAAAGGTCTGACAAATGCATTACACTTTCCTAGGGTTTTTAAGACCAAATGGATAAGGATAGTTCTTAGCAGAATGCATAACCAGACATTATGGCTTGATGAGCCAAAATGAATAACAAAAGATGTTATTCATGTGGTTACTAGATACCCCACAACCGACAAGCCAAAATCTCACAAGTACCCATCCTTGAAGGAAGTAGAAAAGTTAACTGGTGCAAAATCAGACAAGAGAGGTCTCAAGGTGAGCACCATCACCAACGAGGAACTTAAGTTTGGTGCATGTGTGATATGGTATAAAATATTTTAGGCCAGCAGAATGAACAACATAGCAAGAATTTCTATGAGCACAGCCTAAAAAATCATCAAAGAAGGAAAGAAGATGGATCTTTCAGAGATATTGTTACATCAACTTGCAGAGAACATGCACACTATAAGGGCATCAAGGACAAACACTTGTAAGTTTGGTTCTCTCATTATGTGCATATTCTTTTACTTTGAAGAATACTTTCCCTCCATAGGCAAAGTAGTATGGGACATAAGCAAACTAGTCACCATACAGATATGTGAGCACATAGAGTCATTAGGTACATATTTTGATGACCTAATGAGTGAATATTTCAAAGGATATAAAGAAAAGATGCAAGCAAGAACTAGGATACCTGAGAGTTTGATAGAAGAATACAAAGATGATATATGTTTTATGGTAGATATTGATTATACATATATCAAACCAGTAGTACCTAGGAAATCACCACTGGATTATGAAATCCAAATAGAACAAGCCACAAATTGCATTAAGGCAATATTGAATGAACCCTTGGACAGCAAGCAAACAAGATTTGGCACTTATGAAGAAGCCAAACTAAAAATCAAATCAGATCTTGTTGTCAAGAAAGTGATAAACAAGAAAAACAAAATGGTAAAGGTTTTAACAAATAAATTAGCAGTTTCTGAAGAAGGTGAAGAGGAAATAGAAGGAAAGGAGGAAGAAACCAAGGGCCAGTCACCCATCAGTGAAGATATAGAAAAGAGTGATTTAGAGGCTACAAAGTCAGATTCACCACCTCCTCCTCCACCTAAGAAAGAAAAGACAATAGCTACTTCAAGAATAAGAAGCCAAACAGTAAAGGAAACAACTCCTTCACCATTGAAGAAAGGGAGAGTGAGGACATAGAAGAGAAAATCAGCCTCACCAAAGGGGAAACCAACCAAAAGGAGGAAATGGGTTAAAACTAAAGAGGATCTAGATGACTCATCTATGGATGAAGCTGATGTAGAAGTACAAAAGGAAAAAAAACCCTTGGTCCCCAAAGCCATTGATGAAATATGTAAGAACATTTTAGAATCACAATCTATTTCAGATCCTAACATTAGGAAATGGTTGAAATTTGATCCAGAGGATCAAAAAAAAATTGAAGAAGCTATAATAGCTAAAATGTGCAAACACAATTATGTTCCACTTCAATTCATAGAATTTGACGTACCCAAGGAACTAACAGAAAGATTGTCTGCAAGATGGATATTTGCACTCCATTAAGAAAAAGAGATTAGAGAAAGAGTACTTGTTACTCCTATGCCTTCTGATTCAAAGAAGGAAGAGATCGATGAAATAATGAAGAAATATGAGAAATAATTCTCACCTAAAATGAGAGCATACAAATTTATCAAAGTGAAGCTAATTGAGCTAGATCAAGATAACATTAAAAAGTGGTGCCATATACTCAAAAAGCCCATTAAGGAAGCTAGCCCGAAGAAGGAACACATCATCACTAAGGATGCATAGAATGATTCATCCGTGGAATTGGATAAAGAAGAGAGTGACACACCAGGAAACAAGAACACCAAAGTTGCAGATGAGGAATGGCCTGACACTACTCTTAACAAAACTCAGAGGGAGGAAAGCCAAATTCCACCAAGCCCAATTCATATTGACTTGAGTAATGAAGAAGATGTTACCAAAGAAGAATTGACAATAAAAGGTAACATAAATGAGGATGTCAATGATGAAACATGGTTGGATAACATCATCAATAATAGTACAGGAAAAGACCCTACAGAAGAGGTGCAAAAAGATGAAAATGTCACTGTTACACAAGGTAATACCAACAGTCAGGAAACACTTACTGACACTGCAGAGGTAAACACACCGACCAAAATAAAAATATTAATTGAAGATATTGATATTGAATCAATTCAGGAGAAATCATCTAAGAAAGATGATGATATACCCAAAGACACGGGTAATGATGAAACTAAAGATGCATCAAACACACAAAAGAATACAAATACAGAGATGAAGGATGCAACCGACAATCAACAAGAGTTGTCTACTAAAAAAGACAAAGGGGAAGATACTAACAAGGATGAAACATTGAGTAAGGATGAAAGAAAAGAACAGAGTGAAGAAGTTAAACCAGATGATAGCATGAAATAAAAAGAAGAAAAAATTGTTGATACACCCAAGGGCACTAAAGAGATGTCTTCATACAACCAACATGTGGACTCTAAATAGAAGCAACAAGATGCTTCATCTTCTCGAACTTCACCTACCAAATCCATCCAATCTCATGATCTATAGATGGTAGTTCACCAATCTGTCTCCCAATAGAAGAAGAGGAAGAAGAAAGTGATAAAGAAAGACGTCTTGGCTATAATACTTGATGAGGTAATTGAATAACCAAGTGGGATTTATCTACTTTAGATACTAAAACACTTCAAAAGTTTGGAGTGATGTGTCTAGAAAAAATCCATACAAGAGAAAATGAGAAAGGCACATAGGGAAACCCAAGCACTTGACAAGGCTAGGGATATACTACATCAACTTGCTCCTGAGGTCAAAAATGCAAATAACATATCAGTCATGGAACAAATTGTAGTTCTTACTAACGCCATTACAACTCAAAATGTAGATGCAGAGAAAATAATGGAAGAACAGGCAGAGATGAAGTATCATCACAAACTAGTTGAAAAGCTCAGCCAAGAAGTGGAAGAAAACAAGCTAAATCTCTCTGAATTAGAAAGTCAATTAGATCCAATGATTGTAGAAGCTATTACCTTAGTTCAAAAATTGTGCACACTTGAAAATTTCACAAAAGAAAATAGTGAAAAGTTGTCCCAATTAGATTCAAATCTGATAGCAAGTGCACAAAGTTTAGCCTCTGATGCAAATGCAATAAAATTGCATCATGACAAGATCACGAAGGAAAACAAGTTAAGACAAGAGATATGGGATGCAAAGACACAATTTAGGAATGAGGTAACTCAGCTACAGGCTCACATATTGCCAAACCTCACTACTCTGCAACAACACATTACAGACATACGGAATATGATCTCAACCCCGGAGATGTCTGTGGTAGATAGCATCTATGATATGCATGTGAGGATATCACTTGAGCACATGGCTCTAGATAACTTAAAAGAGAAATGGGAAAATATGATGGAGGAAATCAAAGCCTCACATTCACACATTTTTCAAAAGTTGTAAGTACCTTTGCCTTTATTATCAAAAAAGGAGGAATGAGTAGTACAAGTACATATGTACAATATAATACATTAGTAGAAAGATAAAAAGGACATGTATATTATATGTACAATATATCAAATATCAGAAAAAGGAAACAAAAAGGAGAAGGCAATTATATGTATATAAATTTACACTTATCGACATATGCAAAGGGGGAGTCATTTAATGACTAAGGATGAAGTATACACAGGTGTACATACTAAATACATTAAGTATGTTGCACATAAATTTTTGATACTACTGTCAAGGGGGATATTGATGACATTAAGTTTTGCCATTAGTATACTTAAGTAGAAAACATGATAAAGGTCATCGGTATAGGCATAACCGATGAAGAACACACTACATACCCGATGAGATGACAATAATTTACAGTGAAAATGCTAAGTATAGAATTTCCCAATGAACATTGACAAAGTGTTGAACCGACGAAACAGAACATCACTGACGGATCCACAGATCACTAAACCAACAACAAGCATAAGGACATTACTGACGGTATAGTTTTGTGTATATAACTGACAGAGAAGAAAAGACAAGGAACCTGATGAACAATTCAAAAAGGGACACCGACAGAGCAAATAATGAAAGAAAACTGATAGATTGATAGAGCAGCCCGACCATCAGAACCAATAGTCAGTTACAGAGCCCACAAATAGTGGATCTAAATTTCCACATCAGATAAAACATTGTAATTCTATTTATAGAGTTTTAATTTGTTTTATATCATTACTTGAGAGTCAAGAAAGTATATTGTAAATGTTTTAAAGCATCCTAATGGATCTAAAACACAACTAACTAAAGATTAAGGTCAAGTTGTAAACCTTGGATCTAGAGTTAACTTGTAAAGCGTGAATCAAGAATGAACCTTGAAACTAGTATAAATAGATTTTAAATCATTTGTAATAGAAAGTTTTGGAAAATTATTGTAGCCACAAAGAGCATCTAAGTAGTAGAAGTGAATTCATGCAAAGTTCAGAAAAAGATCATATCAATTCTCAAGAACACAGACCAGGCTAGCGATGAGCAGAGACAAGGTATCATTCAATCACTCAAGGTGATTACATATACATTGTAAGATTTATAGGATCTATTATCAAAAATTAGAGATTTCATATACTATCATATCAACATTTATAATGTAGATTGAATTCTAACAAGTGCATCACATCATAAATCCTTTAGTAGAAGGTGGACTTAACAGTTCTTGATAAATATCTTAACAGAGTGCACACTTAACAGTGTTGCTAAAGCTTCAAAAAAAGTAGATCCTAATAGGTCTCCACTCTAATACTCCTAACAGGGTAGATCATTAGAAGTGATCAAATTGTAAGCCTTAACTGGCTCCCTTCTTACCTGTAGATAGTGAAGTTTTATGGGTGACATCCCCATCGTAGTTTTTACTTCCTAACAGGAGTTTTTTGTGATATCATATCATGTGTTATGAATTATTTACTTTCATGTATGTTTCTTGAATGTTTACACATGTAAAGAACTTATATTATGATTACGCATACATAAATAAAGATGAATACATAGATAGGTGAATGTACAAATCTGATGACACAAAGGTTAATGGGCCAGTCACATAAAAAATTTTAGAGGTACTGATTCACCCTTCCCCTCTCAATACATCATTCTAGTAATTCCAACATGTATAGCCTCAAGTATGTATCCCACATAATCATAATCTTTATTGACCTCTAGGTGCTGGATATTCATGGCCATCATGAGCATGTCCTAGGGAACAGTAGAATCTCCATCAAAACCTGGTACTCTGGTTAGGCCATACACTATGCATTACACATAATGGTGGAAGAGGGACAAGTCAAAAGGTAGTTGAACGTTATCTAGGATTATAACTAAATGTCTATCTACCCTAGGCATGAATATGGCCATCTCATACTTCTTGATCAATTTCTCCCTCTTTTTGTAATATATCTGTATATCTTTTCCAAGTCAATTTCTGTGCATAATGCACCTATGATTCCAAAGACTTCTTCTACTGATCTTTTGTCTATGGATACTAAGGTCTCTTTTTTTTTCTTCCTAATTACCCTAGCTATTGGGCCATAATTTTAGCTAGTTCCTTTATAAGGCCTATATCAATATAGACATCAGGCACAATTAATTTTTCCACATTCAATTCCCAAGGATTACAAATAGGAAATGATTTAACCCTATTATTCTAGAAATAATGGAAAAGAGTATTACTAGAGAAATTGGGAGTAACAAGATTTATGCACTGGCACCATCTATCCTTCCATTCATCCCAATTGGTGTTGTTTGTATTTAACATTCCAGGCAACAACTCAGCAAATTCTTCCACATATTTCTTCACTACAACTTTCTTCTTCTCAGACCCTGGTGAGGCTACACTGGTAGTAGCTTGACTCATCTTCTCTCGTAGAATACAATCTCAAAATGAGCTCTGTCACTTTCTCATAAATTTGCAAAGGCAAAAATGAGAGTTGTACAAAAAAAAAGCTCAATCATTCATATTTACAGCCATCAAATTGGCGTCTTTTCCACTTGAATGCAAATTCTTGCACTTGCAGTGTCATACAATCATCTTTCTCAAACTAATACTTCCATTAATTCACACTCCTTCATCCTTATTGGATTAGAGTACGCACTTTTTACCTTTTTACATTCATAAATGGGAATGATCCACTTGTCAAGTTGTTTCTCACTCTTTGTACGAGACTTGTATTCTAAAATGTCCTTGCGAGTGAGCGATAAGACCCTTTTTCACAAACATTCACGCACTCATGGTATCTCTTTTTTTGGATTTGTTTCTTTTGCAACTGAGCGATGACCTAAATAGAAACTTGATCATTTAATAATCACACACTCACTATCCCTTTATTATTTACATTTACATCTGTGTGAGTGAGCGGTGGAATACTCCCTTTCATCAGTCACAGGCTCACTGCTTAACATTTCACTTTCTTCAAACCCATGCGAGTGAGCGAGTAAAAATCCATTGCTCAAGATTTTCCTGGTCCTGCACTCACTAGCCTCTAGCTCATCATGTTTGAATATGAGAGAGTGAGTGATGATTAGAACCGATCATGAATTATTTCCTCTCGCACACTCGCCATGCCCTTTTGATCTGCTCTTTTACCTTTGCGAGTGAGTGATGATCCATTTCTTAAAGCATTGTTTAACCCATCACTCACTCGCACTTTAGAAATCCTTCATAGTTCATCAGTCATGCACTCGCTGACCCTTTTTGACTTGACTTTGTTCATTAGCAACTGAGTGACAACTTGCCCTTTTTACTTCATCACACACTCGCGAGCTCCAAAAATTAAACAACAAATCACCGGTGAGTGAATGATAACAAACTTGATCTTTTAGTCATGCACTCGCTCACCTCAGAACCCTAAAATCTTCCAGTGTGATTGAGTGATAAGAACCATTTAATCATTAAAATATACTACATCGCCTACTCGCAAAGAAAAAAACACGTTAGTCAAAACCTTTGCTAGCGAGTGATACTTTAAAACTTGACTTCCTCATGCACTCACGCAAAAAAATACATGAACCAAAACATTCAGTGAGTGAACGAATGACTTGACTTCATAATAAATTTCTCAGTCATGAACTTAAAATATCATGACATAAAACAACCGTGATTGCACGATGTGCTAAAACTAACAGCTCACTTACTCGCTGAGCCCAAAAATGACAACTTAAGACCTTCGCGATTGAGTGATAAACAATAAACTTCATAACATTGCACATTCATTGATAAAAGACTCAACTTCTTATACACACTGTGATT
The DNA here is from genome assembly GCA_018584345.1 of Thuja plicata. Taxonomy (NCBI): domain Eukaryota; kingdom Viridiplantae; phylum Streptophyta; class Pinopsida; order Cupressales; family Cupressaceae; genus Thuja; species Thuja plicata. Next base: position 1,807,743 of record MU225736.1, read on the forward strand.
GCACGATGAACCTTTTGACCACCATGTCACTCACTCGCATTAAAAAATTTCCTAACTCCAACATGACCGCTATTGCGTGATGATAAACCAAAAAAAAACTCGCGAACTCGCGAACTCAAAAGACCACTCAAAATGAATAGTTTGACTGCGTGATTAAGCTTAATACAAGAGAAACCAAAGGCTTAACCAATTTTTAACCCTTTTAATCATAGAAAGACATAGATTTTGAACAAGAATACGCGAGAACAAGTCCAATGTTTAAAATTTGAAAAATTTCAATATAGAGTGCTAACAATGGCTATGACTGGGGAAAGTTAATTTCAATATTAACATTAGAAACCAAAACTTTGGGAGGAAGACCACAAATTGAAACAAAACTATACATGCACACACAACAAAACCAGAACTTAAAATAGGGAAACCTACTCTATTATGCATGGAAAAAGAAAATTATGAGAAATAGTGCTTCAAGAATTGTCCATGCACAGGAAATTCCTATATCTCACCATTAGAGTCCTCCAGAAAGTATGAGTCTTGACCATGAAAATTTTTAACTATGAAGGGGCCCATCCATAATGATTCAACTTACCATGTTTTCCCTTTTCTTCTTTTCTATCATTCCATTGAAGTACCATCTAATTTATCTGAAACTTTCTTTCAATAGCTCTTTTATCAAATAGGTACTTAGACTATTGTTGGAGCTTCATATTTATTTTGTGTGTCTCTACTCTTATTTCTTCTAATTCCACCAATTGATCCATCCTCTCCATCATGGGTTCTTGTTCTTCAAATTCTTCTTCTTGTAGAAATTTATATACAAGTAACAAATTATTCAGAGGCAATCTTTCCTGAGTTCCATAAACCATTTCAAAATGGGATACCCCTATTGCTCTTTTCATTGTTACCCTGTCAGCCCAGAGAGCTAACTTCAATTTCAAATGCCAAGATTTTTTGTTCTTCTCCAAAATCCTCTTAATGATCTTCATGATGCTTTTATTGTTGGACTCAGCTTGTCCATTTTCTTGAGGATGATATGGTGAGGAATAAGATACAATAATACCATAGTCTTCACAAAATTATTTAAACTCCTTAGACCTAAAACACATGGCATTGTCCATGATTAACTTAGTAGGAACACCAAATTTTGTCAAAATATTATCCATTAAGAAATCCATTACCACCTTACTGGTTTCCCTTTTTGATGGGATTGCTTCTATCCATTTGGTGAAATAGTCTGTAGCCACAAGAATCCAACTGTGGTATCCACTGGATTTGTCTATAAATTCAGCAATAAAGTCAAGACCCCATTGGGTAAAAGTTTATTCAATAGTCATTGGATTCAAAATTAATGCTCCTTAAAACTTTATTTTAGAAGAAAACCTCTGGCATGGTTCACATCTTTGTACAAACTTTTGAGTATCTTTAAAAAGAAAAGGCCAATAGAATCTAGCTCTGATAATTTTTTGAGTTGTGATCTTGGCAGATTAATGCCCCCACACACACACCACTATGCATTTCACTCAAGAATTTTTTAGATTGTGATTCATCTAGACAAAATTCCATCCATGTTCTTCCAAAATAAATCACCTTGTATCAATACATATCTTTGAGCCTGCAATTTTGGAGTCCTTTTCTGATTATCTGACATGTGTTATGGACACTTACTATTTTTTAGAAAAAACACAACATCCGTATACCATGGCTGCAATTCTATACTGGTATAACTCATATCCACTGCCTGTACATTATTAACTTGAGCCAATTCCATGTTTGTGTCAGTTATTAACTTGGCCAAGCCTAGACCCCTTACCAATTTGGTAACTTGAATTTCAAGATCAAATTCTTGGATCCTGTTGATCCATCGACATCTCTTCCCTGTAACTTAAGACTGAGACAATATATCTTTCACTGTAACATGTGGCACATAAGCAATTATTTTTGTATAGACTAAGTAAGGTCTAAACACTTTGACTTATTTGACCAAGGCATAAGCCTATTTCTCCATTATCTCATAATTGAGTTCTTTTTCCTGTAGAGACTTACTAAAAAATGCTATGGGGTGCTCAAAACCTTCATCATCCTTCTACAAAAGTACTGCAGCAATGATATGAAATGAAGAAAAAGAAAATAGAGAAAAAGGCTTTTCATAATCTGGAGATCTCAACACTGGTGCTTCCTGAATAGCCATCTTTATTTCCTTAAAAGCTAACTGATCTTCTTTGTCCCATTCAAACTTAGCATTTTTCTTTAGCAATTTAACAATGGGCTTCACTATCTCAGCAAATTTTGCAATGAGCCTTCTTACAAAAAAAAATTTCCCAAGGAAAGATTGAAAACCTTTGATATTTTTTTAGGGAAAGACCTTATTAATGGCCTCCACTCTTTTAGGATCAATCCTGACACCTTCTTTTGACACTATATATCCCAACAATTTACCTTCTATCATAGCAAAATGACACTTCTTTGGATTCAATGAAATCCCATACTCCAAAGCTTCAGTTAAAAATTTCTCCAAGTGTTTACAATGATCCTTGGCCCTTTTAGAATATGCAGTTAAATCATCTTGATACACCACCATAATTATATTTACAAACTCTTTAAAAGCCACATCCATGGCTCTTTGGAAGGTATCTCCTGCATGCATCAAGCCGAATGGCATCCTCACATAGACATACATACCCCATGGAGTAGTAAATGATGTTTTAAACTATTTAGACTCTTGAACTAGTACCTAGTTGTAACCAGAAAAGTCATCCATCATGGACAAAAGTTCACAACCAGTCACTCTTTGTAGCATTGCCTCCATGTTTGGAAAAAAGTAATTATCTTTCAAAGAAGCTACATTAAGGTTCCTGAAATCAACACATAGCCTGATTTCTCCATTTTTCTTTTTGACTCAAACTAAATTGGACAACCAAGAAGAATGTTTGATTGGTTTTATTATCCCATCCTCTCTGAGCTTTGTGAGCTCCTGCTGCATTTTGGGGGCCAGCAAAGGATTGACTGGCCTTTGTTTCTGTCTAAAAGGCTTAATATCATTTTAATGGGATTTCATGCTGAAAGAGATCTTCCCTATAAGTCTTAAGGTCTTCATAAGACCAAGAAAAAACATGTTTGAACCTTTTCAATAAGTTAATCAAATTCATTCTCACATGAGGAGCCAATTTATTTCCAATATATACAATCCTAGGAGCACATTTTGATCCTGGGTTTATCTCCTCAAACTCATCCAATTTGGTTGTATACTTCTGGCACATATGACTATCATTGTTAGTAAACAATCCTTCCAATTGAGTCAATCCTTTAGGGATCTCATTTGTCTACAACTGCAAAATCTCATTTCCAAATATGGTTTCTTTCCCATCAACAATTTCTATCAAATTATTACAGTCAATGATCTGACCTTCATAATTATCTACACATTGAATGAAATTAAGGATATCCTCATCATTTTCAAAAACTTGCCAATTATATACATTATCAGGAATGGCAGGCCTAGCCTTGGTTTCCACAATAGACATTCCTGATAATGTTAAGTCATCATTTTTCAAGTCCACATTAGCCAAAAAATATGCCATGATATTGTTAGATCTTTCTATCCAATCAATGGAAAATGCATCAAAAAAATCAATGTTGTCCCATACAGCATGTTTATACTGTTTTAGCCTATCATTTTTAGTAGCATATTTTGATCTAATTTGGGATATGGCTAACTCTAAATCTCTAAAAACTCTTAACAACTTAATTCCATGCTTGATTACTATTTCTAATCCCAACAACAATGCCTCATACTCAGCTGTGTTATTTGTACATTGAAAGGACAACAGAAATGAGTACTTGAAAGTAATACCTGATGGAGAGAAAAATAATACTCTAGCTCCTAAACCTTCTTAAGAGCATTCTCCATCAAAATACATTTTCCACAGTCCATGTTGCTGCAATTCCAACTCCTCTATTATGGGATCTATATTTTTCAACTATGGTTAAATCTTTTCAACCCTAAAATTATGCATATCTACATCCACAAAGAAATTCAGCATGTTTGGATTAACTTTCTCCACTAGAACAGGATCCCTAGGCTCTCGAAATAACTTAACTTCATTTCCATTCATAGAAATGGTTGCAAAGGACAAATCCAACTGTACATGTCCTTTCACTGTTGTGGCCCATTGTCTTGATAGTATCATCCCAAAATGGGGTTGAGTATCTACTATAACAATATCCATTTTGAGAATAGTTTTAGGAAATGTAGCCAGCTTGAACTCAATACCTTTCAAAGTCCCAATTATAGGCACCTCCCTATTATCCATGGCATAACAACTTCCTACAGTAGTATCAACCTTCAATCCAAATTCTTTCATTACACTGTAGGGCATTATATTAGCAGGAGCTCCCGAATCTATCATACAGTTTTTTAGTGACATGTTATTTATAAGTAGTGTCGCATAAAAAGGATCAATCTGATCTGGCTCTTGAATAACCACACTTTCTACGCAGACTGATGTTTCATCCTTTTCTTCTTGTTTTTCTCTTAATTCACAATTCAAACTAGTATTATCATGTATATCAGGAAAAGTAGATAGTATTGAAAAAGCATCTTCTCGATGCTCTTTGATTTTGAACATCTCAATTAGAGGGACAGATACCTTCATTTGGGATAAAGCTTGTTTCATATCGAAAGTTGGGAAATTCATGACATTTTCAGCAGATATTTTACCTCTACTTTCTTTCAACTGTCTTTTTTTTTGTTCATTAGTAAGGGTAACTTTATTTTCCTTAACCTGAGTGTCCTTTGGTTCATTCTTTTCTACCTCTTTCTTTTTTGTTTCCTCCACATCATATGTAGATTCTTCATTTATGACTCTGATGATAGAAAGTGAACCAAGTTTGTTCCCACTTTGATCAACCTTTCTATTTCCAAGATGATATGAACTTCTTGCTTGTGTGACAACAGCAATAGTAAGAAATCTTATATCCCCATCATTAGGCATTCCAAATTGAACATTTTCTAATTTGGTGTTTGTACAATTTACTGTGATTGGCACATTTTCTTCTTGATCTTCCTCTAAGCTGCCATTGTCATCTTCAATAGTAAATGCACACATGTTTATTGTAGGCCTTTTATCACTCTAGATTTCATGTGTTCCAGCATTTTCACATGGCTCTACCATACCTTGATCTACTGCACATTGATAAGGGAAATGAGGTATATTACAGGCCATGCACCAGGGAGTGTTCTCTACATTATGTGCATTGTTGTTTTTTAATGGATTAGGGACTTCCTTATTCTTAAGATCGGTTTGTTCTTCTGGAAAAGGTTTTCCATCTTTCCATTGGGTTTTATTATAAGGAAAATATTGCAACCTATAAGGCTTATCTTGTCTTTGATATTGTGGCATATTATTTTGAAACCCCTTTTCATTCTTGTCTACCTTAGTAGCAAGATCTTTCACCACACTCACTAATGTATCCATTTTATCTTCTTCTTTGGGATTCTTATTTGACTGTGTTTTTTACTCTTTCCAGAGTCTATTGTCATCTCATTTTCCAAGCTTACCAGAAGCTCTTCTATTACTCTCTATGTTTATGGCCAATTTATATGCCTCTCTCATAGTTTGAGGGTCTTTATCTTTGAGAAAATAAGTTGTCTTCCCATCTAAAGCATTGTAGTAAGTGGTGAGGCATAAATTTTCTTCCATTATTAATACTTGGAACAACTTATACATAACCTTTTGAAATCTAATGTTTAATTCAGCAATGCCTTCATTTGAATATTTTTCAAATTGTTAAATTCATTCAACATGAAGCCAGAATTTATCTTATCACCGTACTGCTCCTTGAAACTTCTAACAAACTCATCCCATGAGTAAATACTATTATCAGGCAAACCTCGGTACCAATCTCTTGCATCCTCAATCAAAGACTACACAAACAATTTCATCACAGCATCCTCATCTCCAATCTCATAAGCATTCATTGTATCTGTGAAAACTTTTAGATGCTCCTCACCAGTTATAGCATTATTCCCACTAAATTTGGGAATCTTATCTCTAATCTCATTAGGAATAGGGTTTGGTTGACCAGGGATACCATAAAAAAGCAATTTCCTATATCTTTCTAGATGAATAGGTCTTCTCTAAAAATTTGTACCAATATTGTGGCTACTATTACCAGTGCCTACATTTTACTGACTATTAGTATTGTTCAATCCACTCCCTCCTAGTTTTTATGTAGCTCCTTGAGTTGCACCATATGTTTGGGTATTGGTATTACCACTAGTATTATGAATAATAGAAGTATTTAAAGGCATAGTTTGAGTAGCTATAGTATTATCATTTGTTGCATTGGTATGAATTGAAGAACTCAGGAAGATAATTTTTCTTTTCATCTCTGTAGCAATAGCTTCTAATTCTGCCTTTTCCAACTGTCTTGCAATATCATCTTTGGCCTTTCTAGCCCTTTCTAACTCCATATCAAGTGAGAATACATCCTAAGATATACCCTCTTCAATCTTAGGCTCAAAAATTTTAATGTCAACGAGCTTTTGTTTTCCTTTATCAACATATGTTTGTCTAGCATTATTTGCTGATATATCTTGTGTAAATGTTTGAGACTTAGGAGGCTTTTGACTTTCATAATTTTAATGAATTGCCTCACCATAGGGACTGTATCTCAGGAATCATTTTTCTTAAGTAGGTGTTCTCTTTCTTGGAAATCTTTTCTTGGGGTATCGACATCTCCAAAAAGTTCTTTATTAAAACCATGAAATCCTTCATTTGCACCCTGAGCTGCCAATTTTAATTGGGCAACCCACTTCTTCAAATTTTCTCTTTCAGTGATGGAATTTATAATTTTTTCCTCTCTAGCCTCATCATTCTTCTGCTTGATAAGTAAGAGTTCATCTAATTCCCTTTTCAAAAGATTATTATCTCTGAGGAATTCTTCAATATCAGAATTGGAAGAATCATATATATTCATCAGATTATCTCCCTTTTGGTATTCCACTTGTTTATAAGGGATACCTGACGAACCTAGACAGAAATTTCCCTTGTAATAGGAGGATGCTTCCCCTTTTTCTTGAAATACATTCTTTGATACAGGGGTAAATATATCATCAAAATAACCCGTGGTGTCAGACTCAGGATTCAAAGTTTTAGTAATTTATTTCTCAGGAATGGTACCTAAGGGTTGACTTGGGCCTATAGATTTAGGCTTCCAAGAGGTGTTGTTATAAGATTCTCCCTTCCTAGAATGGTTTCTCCTAGGATTTTTAGAAACATCACTCTCTGATGTTGCTTGAGAGTGATTCTTTGTGTTTGTCTTTGCATTCCTCATCCTATCTAAAATGAAATTTCACACACTTGATTTGCTAATGTTCCCCTTAGAACCACTATAACCAATTACTCGTAGTCGCCACCCAAAAGGCTTTGGGAAAAAAAAATGAAATTTCACTTCAATAATGATATTAGAGGATATGACACAATGAGTTATAACACAACTTGTAATTTCAAAAATTGGATTTCAAGGAATTTATATATATATATATATATATATATATATATATATATATATATATATATATATATATATATATCTTCAAACTAACCTTTAAACGCATTCCTTGAAAGTCCCCAGTAGAGTCACCATTTTTTGTTGGTTCTTTTTCTTGCTGACATATGAAATACTCTTGGTGAGATTGCTCTATTTGTCCCAAACACTGATCAAGCAAGATACAAAATGATAGAAACAGGGTTTTCAAACCCTCTACACTTTGAGCTCCATAAACTTGGGTGGGAATACCCTTCTGACTTAGAACAATCAAATCACAAAATAATTCTAGCAGATATAAATGGAATTACAGAGACCAGTCTCTACAACATTTATTTGATAGGTGTTAACATAATGACAAAGATCAATTTTAATGTGATAGTCACCTATTCCAATGGAAAACATACCAGTGCTTTATCCTAGGGTATGGAGTTACCATGAATACTCATGACCAATTGTTATGAATATGAATTTAAAACAACTACATATCTAAAATGAAAATAGATACACCTTGCATATCAACCTTCATACATATGATAAAATAATTCATCAAATTCATTAGATATTTTTAACCTCACTGAAATGATCCTAAGGTAATTTAAATCTTTCCTTGAAAGAACCCTAAGACAATTCCAAAATCTGCCTAACAGACACCATAAACTAAACATTCCTTGAGCATTCAATTTAAATAAAATTCAAGACATAATAATGAAGACAAGTACTCAATCATAAGTCTCAGAACTGTTGATGGATTCCATTTGTATTCATATCAAAAATTAATTACATCCAAACATAAGCTTTCAAAACCCTACTCAAAATATATTGGTCTTAAACCAGATTTTATACAATTCAATCTTGTACTCCCAAATGAAAAATAGCTATCCTTTTCCTAGTAGTTTTAGAATCCTTTAATAACTAAGGATGCAACAAGCTACAGACTACATGGGAAAGATTTACAAAATATTTTCAACAACTTTTAAAACTGACTAAAACACAAAATTAAAACAGAACACGGGTGGCACAATGTATACGAAGTCTAAACAAAATTTTTTGTTACACTTGAAAATATCTTTCTTATCCTTTCAGCTTCACTTCCCACTTGTTCACCTCCTTGGTGATGGACCAATCAAAATTCTTTTCCTACTTTATCTTGGTAATAACTTTTGTCCACCTGGCGTCCATAGTTGTTCTGGCTTCGGCAACAAACTTTGTCATATCTGTTTCAACCTTAAACAGTTTATCAATCAATTCATTACAATACTCGGCATCCATGTCCTTCTCTAGGTGTTTTTTCATTTCCTCATCCTTGAATATTCCATCAAATTTTTCTCTCCAATCTAATTGTGGTTTTAACACACCTGATTCATCATAAATCTTTGGAACTAATGGAGGGCACTGATTACAAAATAATTGTAGTTTGTTATCAATTAACCCAGCTTTTCCATTGAAGAAAGCATAAGTATCATTCACTTCATTAATCATCTCAATAGTGTCTGTGATTTTATCAGGAAAATCATCACTGTACAACATGGTTATCTTTAATTTGTCCATTAGCCTATCTTTTCTAGACCAATTTTTGAAAGTAGGTTCCAAAAATGGCATGGCTTCAGCAGCTATTCTCAAGGCTTCCTATAGTGATCCATACAGTGTATACACTATTTTAGTCTTTTCCTTCAAAACATCAATCTGATGTTGTAGTATAGGCAATATAATAGACATAATATTATTATTCTCCCCCTGTGATAGATCTTTAGATTGGCCTTATGCCAGTGTTGAATCATCTTTGATTTCCATTGCAGCATCTGTTTCATCTTTTGATACTTCCTGGGGGGTTGTATTCCTCTTGCTTTCTTCCAATGATTCCTTTAATTTTACTATTTGTTCCTCCAAGGTGTGGTTATGAACAACAACTTCTTCATGTTTATTGGCCAGAGCCATCATTTGACCAAAAGGTGTCTCATGTTTTTTTGACAAATACTCTATTTTTGCTAAATTCATGAAATATACCTGAGTCATGAGCTGGACGATCTCAGTATCACTAGTATTTTGCAAATTCCAAATCATTCTATCAAATCTTTTTTCTTCCCTTAATTTCATAACCAAAGGCTTCTGTATAGCAGGGGCCAAGGACCAAATGGCTAAAGTCTTAGATTTAGGATCAAATCCTGATCCTTTGAACACCTCATCTAGTTCAAACACTATTTTCAACAAAGGGTCTTCTTTCCTTCTGATTTGATCAATAATAAAAGTGGACTGCAAGTCCCAGTCAAGCATTAACAACACCCCACTATTCTGTACCAACAATCTGGCCTGCTCCACAGTAATCAATTCACTCTCAAGATCATAATCCTAGAGTGTCTTCACAATTTCCTTATTCTTTTCTTCTTGTCCTTCACCTATGATTAGGCTTTACCTCAAATCCTTCTTCTTCAATTTGATTAGGAAGCTTTTGAACTCTTTAGATTTTATGAATTCATCATCTTTGATGAATTCATTAGGCATCATCACTCTCTCATCGGCTTCTCCAAACAGTATCATTCGGTTATCCCCGTGACCTTCATCTTGCGGCTCTTTCTGCATTTTCCTTTTCAAATTTTTCAAGTATTTTCCATGCTCTTTTATCACAAATTTGGCCATACTTTTCCTATCCTACACCATCTTGTACTCTATTTTCTTATTTTTCTTGGGTGGTTCTCTAGTGGTAGTAGCCTCTTCACCAGCCTCTTCTTCTTCTTAATGTTGTTCTGTCATGCCCAAAAATTTTGCGCCCAAAAATGCAACTTTTTTTTTGAAAGGTAGAATTAAAGTCAAGAGGGTCTAAAGGGAATCATGACTGCATGTCAACCTCCCTCATCCCAAGGTCGCCTTCTAGGTTTAAAGTTACACAAGGTGTTATTATTAATTTACAGATTTCCCTAGAGTCAAAATCTAGGCTATTGTTCAAGGACAATGCAAAGTAAGGGTCTATTGTTATTTGTGTCATTCCCTTTTATTTTAATAGAGTTTGATGATGTGGAAAGGGAGGCTCCCTATGCTTAGCTTCCAGGGATGATCGGTAATCTAGTGGGTTGATAGTTACAAATATTTTGTTATTAAACACCCTAGGGCAAGGCACTTACGTAATATTATTTTTATAATGACCAGTATACTGGCCACATATATTGGCCACATAAAATAACATTATAAGTCCCTATGTTAAATTAAAAACTTTAATTAAACTCCCCCCAATAAAATTCCTCAATTAGATTATTAAATTTACATTTATAAAAGATCATGTAACCCTTATATGTCTACACCATTAATTTTCCAGCTCACTTGAAGAAAACAAAAGTGGCTCTTAATAGAAAATTTGTCAATAATATTCCATTTAAAACGTTGTATATAAATTAACTTACTTAATAAGAGAAATTAATTTTAAGTTGATTAGCGTATAATCTCTTGCATTCGTATGGTATTATAAATTTAATAATTATAGTTAGAACCATCTCTCCTAATTATCATGCTGATAAATAAAATTTAAGTATTCATTTATTAAGTTTTAACCCCTAAAAAAATTCATCTAAAAACATTAGACCATAAAAATGTATTTCAATGTTAATACTTATAAAGTGTCAATATTTAAAATATCCATCGTAATTTTCCCAAACTCAAATCATATGCCATTTACAAAAAAAAAAAATTATTACACCACTATCAAGGATTCTTAATTAATTTATAGAATATGATTAAAGATCATATTAAAGATAAATAACCCTCTTTGAGAAATAAAAATTCCCCCCCAAAAGAAAATAAAACAACCCTTTTAAAATCTCCTAACCCTAATTTGAAATTAGGGTTAGGGTTTTGAAAAGAGAATTTGAAACATGATGATTTTCTTTGTTTTTCATTGTCATCTCTCCTCCCACCCAAACCCTAACCCTCTACAATTTTTTTTTAAGGGTAAATGCAGGTTGCAGGTCTCTCATAGAGCCCAAAGGAGGAAGATGCTCAAGGGTGGATATATGTTTAAATATATATACATACTCACATTGTTGTGAGTATATATATATATATATATATATATATATATATATATATACACACACACACACATATTAAAGTAAGGATGGTATCCATGGTGTTGTGGCGGTGACAACAGCATGGGCAACGACGGCCCCTCTTTTTTTATTATGGCACCCGGTTATAAAAATGGGGAGGAGGCGGAAGGTATGGCGGGGGTCTGTCCCATCTACTAGGCGGTCGAGCCCCCATAGCCGACATAGTCGGCGGCTTCG
>MU225736.1:1829582-1840691 GCA_018584345.1 Thuja plicata
TATATATATATGAAAAAGATGAGATATAGATTTCCAATTTATATATATATATATATATATATATGATTTTACAAAATAGAATTTGTTGTTAATATTTTTTTGTTTAAAAAGGAGAGGAAATGCATATTTCATAGAGGTATCCCTTTTATCTATATATACTTAAATAAGCATAAATATAACAGTATAAACATTTACAACTGACAGATTTATAAATACAACAGTTTATGCATGTTCAAATAACATATTTGAATATATAACAGTATATACATGTTCAAATAACATATTTAAATATGTATTATATCAATTTTATTAACTTCTATTTCCCTCTTATTGCAGCAATTAACTCTCACACTAGAAAAATAATTTGAAAAGTAACTAACAAGTGGCCTTTGCACAATTTTATTTTTGCAACATTAAGGAACATAAAATAACAAGATTTATACAATACTTATCTCAACATTAGAAGGAAATTTTATTTACTCAAGAGCCAAATACAAATACATGGAGTTGACAAAACTAATAGTTTCTTATAAAAATATTTTCAAGAAATACATAAATCAGCCACATGGCTTAATACAATACTCTCATCAATTTACATATGTTTGACAATGGTCCAAAGCTTTACACATGTACATAATAAATACGACTCTTTCTCCCTAGTTCATTCCAAGCTTCAATATGGCTCCAACTTCAAATGTGAAAATCAAAATCAAGGGACACAAGAAACCATGGGCTGCTCACCGCCCAACCTAGGCCTCTTATGAGGCCACCCCTGAGCTTGAGGAACCAAACAAAGGTGGGTAACAAACATACAACAAGCAGCAATAAAAGGAGACATGAACAACACACATAAAACTCTCATTCTCAAAGGCTTTCACAATGGATCACTCAAAGATCCTATATAGGCTGAAGTGGACCAAATACCCAAGGGAGAAGGCCAAACCCAAAATTTAAAATCCAAGCCCTCACATGGCTTCCCAAACACTTCCTTTCTCATTATCAATCAAGAACAACAACATGCCCTTATGACCCCCAAATGAAGTAACAACAAGGGAGGCTTCATGGAGCCCATACTCCATGATTTTTCCCTCTCCTCCTTGAGAAGAGACTCTACACCAAGGGCTGTCAAAAATCCTCCACCCCCAAGGCTACTCTTCCCTCCCAAGGGTGAGTGAGCCTTGAAACTCCCATTAACAAACATATACAAAGAAAGCAAAATAAATACTTAGCAATAACATCACATAACATTTACAACAAGCTTGTAGCTCCAATAATTCCACAAGACACATGCAACATCCATCTTTTGCAAGAACAACATAAAACAACAAGAAAAAAGTTGCAACAAGTCCACCATCCTAGAATCCAAGCTTAAGGAAAGATAGTTGTAGAAGAGCTCCCTTTCAGCCTAATTCCTCCTTCCAAGAGCACCAACTCTAGCTGTGTATCTAAGTTAGAGAGTGGGTGTTCAAACTGTCCAACATGGAGAGTTCCCACTAAAAAGCCACTAGAAAACTCATGGGGAGAAGGAAAGCCCTCCAATTGGTCCCTCTTCCCTAAACTCTTACACCTTTCTAAAAATAGATCCATAAAGGGGAACTCCAAAAAGGTGAATAATTTCTTCGCACAAAGATGGAAGGGTGATCTATCCAAGGTCAAGTCTTACAAGAGCTGATTTTCGTCCAACTTGGAAAATGAACTTTTTGGAAGGGTCACATGGTCAATTAGAGGCTACCCTAGGGTTAAAATGGCCCTTAACTATTGGTATAACAAGTGGGCTACCTAAAAATGACCCCAACACACCCCTAGACACTTTCTAACCCCTCCAAAATTCCACTTTAAGAGAAATTTCGAAAACCCAATGAGATGACCACACCCCCATCTCCCAAACCAAGGTATGCATATGGGGATTCACTAATGTACTTATCTAGGTAGGTGGAAAACCATTCCCAAGTTGGCATGTCATGGCCTTAAGTACAAAACACAAGTTTCAAATGACACACACAACATTCACACATCACTAGGCCATGTCATATCCACTTAGGCAAAACTCACAAGGAAATAAGAAATAGACTTAAGGACTACATTTCCAAAATCAACCATATACATTTACGAATTAAATCATGATACAACAAGGTCTTGTCTCTCATCAGATGCAAACTTTGCTCAAACTAAGTTCACATATTCCTTTGTTTGGTTCCCTGGATAAAATACCATGGTCTCATACACACTCAATTAAAATATCAGTAGTCTAAGGAGCTAAATATACATCATAAGGAAATAAGCAATATTTGGAACTTAAGGAAAACATCAACATACTAATTTTATTACTTAAGATCACAAGAATATAATAATTTCATTTTAAGCATTTAACATAATGTAAGATTCACATTGCATGATATCAAAATTTAATATCAATTTCTAATAACTCTCCAATCATCAATAACCAATAAAATAATCATAATGTGTTTCCAAATCAATTGTCTCAAAAATAAATGTCCATAATAGAAAACATCATATACTCTATAAGGTGCATCATAAAATCATGTGTCCAACATCCAAAATTATCAATCCATGATATAAAGCATAAAATCCATAAGGTCCATAGTGCATCAAAATGTAAAGTATCATATGCTAAATCTATCATAAGCAGAAAAACTGGAAATTTACGATGGGGTTCAGGGTGATGCCTCACATGTTCTTCATGTTGTTCCAAATGCTCCTGATCATGTAATGCAATAGCAAGAGGAGATCCTTGGGATTGTGCATCTTCAGAACTAAACTATGGGATTTGTGCCATCAATGTATCATATTATTTAAGCATTTCTTCCATTCTCTGCAAGTATGGGAGGTCAAGGAAAAAACTAGAAAATGTTTTGTCTAATTCCTTCCACTCAGCTTCTGCCTTTAGAAGGTATTTCCATTTTCTTCTTCTCTATTGGACCTCAGCTTTATCCAACTTATTCCTCACAATATCCTCATCATCCAATGGCTCATGATCTCAAATTTTTTCCTAGGGAGTCATAGACTTCAAAGCTATCTTTATAAATTGTTTTGGATCACAGAACCTAACCAACATTGTGGACATTCTATATTGCTTTAGGAAATTATTGATCAAATCAAAAAATCTCTTCCCAATAGAGAAATCAAAACCTACCCATAACCTAGGGATAAAAGTACCATTTCTAAGAACTCTTTATCCAGCCAAGTGATTTGCCAAATGAATTCTAAAAATGCAACCCTAAGAGAAACAAAATTAGGGAGAATGTGAGGTGGCTTTGAACAACCATATACCCTCATGACAGTAACTTGGTCAAAGAAGAAAAAATAACCCCAATTATGATTAATTGGCCAATTTTGAACAAATTGGCGAGGTCTTAAAATCCTTCTAACCTCAATTGGTAATCTCTCCCTATTTGCTCCCAATAAATCAAAAATTGGATCCACAATCCAATTAAAGAAACATAAAAAAGATGAATTTCAAGAAGAGATATCCCATACCTAGGTCCACCTTTGGATTGGCATAATGACACCATATTCTAAATCAAATAATTCTAGCTCTTTATCCATGGACTCCCTGTTATAATAGAGAATCATAAACATTAAATGTAAGTAATGTTTAAAAGTTGGTACAAGGGAATCTGACTATATTTTCACCAATGCAGCATATATAGCCTCAACTATGTATCCCACATAATCATAATCTATATTGACCTCTAGGTGCTAGATATTCATGGCCATCATGAGCACGTCTTGGGGCACAGTAGAATCTCCATCAAAACCTAGTAACTCTAGTTAGGCCATACACTGTGAATTTCACATAATGGCGGAATAGGGACAAGTCAAAAGTGGTTGAACATTATCTGGGATTATCACCAGATGTCTATCTACCCTAGGCATGAATCTGGGCATCTCATACTTCTTGATCAATTTCTCCCTCTTTTTGTAATCCGCTTGTATCTTTTCCAAGTCAATTTCTGTGCATAATGCACCAGTGATTCCAAAGACTTCTGCTACTAATCTTCTGTTTATTGATACTAGGGTCTTTTTTTTTTTCTTCCTAATTACCCTAGCTACTGGGAAATAATTTTTAGCTAGTTCCTTTATAAGGCCCATATCAATATAGACATCAGGCACAATTAATTTTTCCATATTCAATTCCCAAGGATTGCAAATAGGAACTGTTTTAACCTTATTATTCTAGAAATAATGGAAAAGAGTATTACCAAAGAAATTGGGAGTAATAGGATTTCTACACTGGCACCATCTATCCTTCCATTCATCTCAATTGGCACTATTTGTATTTAACATTCCAGGCAACAGCTCAGCAAATTCTACCACATATTTCTTCACTGTAACTTTCTTCTTCTAAGACCCCAGTGAGGTTGCATTGGTAGTAGCTTGACTCATCTTCTCTCTTAGAATGAAATCTCAAAATGAGCTCTATTGCTTTCTCAGAAATTTGCAAAGGAAAAAATGAGAGTTGTATAGAAAACAAGCTCAATCATTCATATTTATAGCCATCAAATCAGTTTCTTGTCCACTTTAATGCAAATTCTTGCACTTGCAGTGTCATACAATCATCTTTCTGAAAGTAATGTTAACATTAATTCACACTCCTTCATCCTTGCTAGAATAGACTACACACTTTTTACTTTTTTGCATTCATAAACTGGGAATGATCCACTTGTCAAGTTGTCTCTCACTCTCTGTATGAGACTTGTATTCAAAAATTTCCTTGTGAGTGAATGATAAGACCCTTTTTTACAAACACTCGCGCACTCGTGATCTCTCTTTGTTTGGATTTGTTTCTTTTGCGACTGAGAAATGACCTAAATATAAAATTGATCATTTACTAATTACACACTCGCTATTCCTTTATTATTTACATTTACATATGTACGAGTGAGCGGTGGAATACTTCCTTTCATCAGTCATGGGCTCATTGCTTAACATTTCACTTTTTTCAAACCCGTGTGAGTGAGCGAGTACAAATCCATTGCTCAAGATTTTCTTGCTCACGCACCCGCTAGCCTCTAGCTCATCATGTTTAAATATGAGAAAGTGAGTGATGATTAGAATCAATCATCAATTATTTCCTCTCACACACTCACCATGCCCTTTTGATCTTCTCCTTTACCATTGCGAGTGAGCGATGATCGATTTCTTATAGCATCTTTTAACCTGTCGCTCACTCACACTTCAGCAATCCTTCATAGTTCATCAGTCACATACTCGCTGACCCTTTTTGACTTGACTTTTTTCATTAGCTACTGAGACACAACTTGCCCTTTTTACTTCATCACACACTCGCGAGCTCCAAAACTTAAATAGAAAATCACCGGCGAATGAACGATAACAAACTTGATCTTTTAGTCGCGCACTTGCTCACCTCAGAACCCTAAAAGCTTCCAGTGTGATTGAGCGATAAGAACCATTTAATCATTAAAATATATTTCATCACCTACTCGCACAGCAAAAAACACATTAGTCAAAACCTTTGCTAGCGAGCGATACTTTAAAACTTTACTTCCTCGCATACTTGCGCAGAAAAATACATGAACCAAAATCTTCGGCGAGTGAATGACTAACTTGACTTCATAATGACTCACTTAGTCACAAAATTGAAATATCATGACATAAAACAACCGTTATTGTGCGATGTGCTAAAACTAACCGCTCGCTTACTCGCTGAGCCCAAAAATGACAACTTAAGACCTCCGTGATTGAGTGATAAACAATAAACTTAATAACGTCATGTAGTCACTGATAAAAGACTCAACTTCTTATACACACCATGATTGTGCGATGAACCTTTTGACCACCATGTTGCTCACTCACATAACAAATTTTCCTATCTCCAACATGACCGTGATTGCGCGATGACAAACCAAATAATGACTCGCTCACTCGCGGACTCAAAAGACCACTCAAAGTGAATAGTACGATTGCACGATTAAGCTTAATATAAGACAAACTGAAGGCTTAACCAATTTTGAACCCTTTTAATCATAGAAAGACATAGATTTTGAACAAGAATACGTGGGAATAAGGCCAATGTTTAAAATTTGAAAATTTTCAATATACAGTGCTAACAGGAGGAAGAGGAGACTCCTCAGGGGCATAAAACTCCTAAGAAAACAAATAAAAAAGGTTCATAATCTAAGAGATACCAGAAGAATAATACTATGGAGGACTCATAAATAGAGAGGTAGATAGAAGATTACATTCCTCAAGGGAAAAAAATACCTAAGAAAATAACAAAAAAAGGTTCCTCTTCCAAGAAAAACCAAAAGAAGGCTACTGTGGAGGACTCTGAAATAGAGAAAAAGATAGAAGATGAAGAGTATGAGGATTAATTTGAAAGGAGGTTAAGAAAAGGAAACGTGGGGAGGTAATGGGTTATAAAAATAAGAGAACCCAGAAAGATAAAAAAATCTAGCAAAAGAAGAATTGACTTGTCCTCGGACGAGGAGGATGAGATGGAAAATGAGAAAAGCATGGAGGTTAATTTTGCAGAGGAATTTAGGTAAGAGAATAAGGAGGATATCAAAGACAATAAGGATGTGGACCAAACCCCCATGTTGAAAACTGAGACTAATTGGCAGAAGGATGTTGATCAGACAGTGGAGGAAACAGTTAAAAGTATAGAAAAAGAGGCAACGGAGAATGTGGCAAAATATATCTTGGCTAATGAAGACATTGGTAAGGGTATTAATGATTTTGATGTAATTAAGAATAGAAAGGATTGTCTTGTGTATTTTACCTATACTTTGGGTAAAATGTTGGATGATACTGCCAATGTTAAAAAGAAAATGGAAATAATGAAAGTTGAGGTTAATATCATAAAAAAAACCAGCATTGGGGATAAACTAGTTGTGGTATGTTTGGAGGAGATGAAAGAAGCAGACAAGAGATCTAAAGCCCAGGTGGAAATAGTGAATAAAGTTTGTAACATGGAAAAGCAACTAAAGGAAAGGGCTGATAGGGCGGTGGAAGATGACTTCGCTGGGAAAATCAACATAGTGAATAACAAAGTGGAGAAATTGGAGAATATTATGTGCAAGATTGGCGAGCAATGTCTAGCTAGCTTAAAGGCGTATATAGGTTAGGAAAGGATTTTGATTGAGAATTTGGAATAGGACAGAGGAAATAAGGATGAAAAAGTGGTGAAGGATATCATGGGACCTAGTAAACATATGCATGCGAGCACCAAGAAGTCGAGTCCAAAGGATGACAAGGAGATTGAAGATCTCAAGAAATCCGTCGGTCAGATGCAGATTATGGTTGTCCAGGCACAGGAAATTATGGATGGCATGTAGCTATCTTTCTTTTGGTCCTATCATTTTGTTGTCCTTGTTCATGTTTTTATATGTTTGGGCTTTTTGTTAGGTTGCTATCATGCTGGGCTTTTTCGCTTTCCTTTCTAGGTGCTTCGGCACAGTTTCAGTTGAACTCTATTGAATATTTGTAAAACTCTTTTATAGGTTTTGGGTCCTTGTAAAAATTTTTTTTACGTAATCATAAATTTAGGAGTAGATAATAATATAGAATATTGTTTCTTACTCGACAATGTGACCAATCGCAAGCCAAGGAAATAAGCTCCACCACTACTACTCCTCCTCTTATCAATACATTTGACCCAACCTACATCAATGTAAGTTGTCAGAGTGAAATTTGAATCCTTGGGGTATCATAATCTGAACTCTTCTCTTCCTTTCAAATATCTAAAGATCCTTTTTACTGCAGCAACATATGATTATTTTGGTTATTGTTGAAATCTGGCCACTAAATATACAACATATATAATGTTCAATCTATTAGTAGTCAAATATAAAAACCCTCCAATCATTGGCTTGTATTTACTTGCATCAAATTTGGGTGAATCGTCATCTTTTGTGAGCTTTCATCCAATGACAATAGGTGTACAAATTAGTTTAGATTTCTCCAATCTGAACTTCTTCAATAATTCTCTAGTATACTTGGACTGAGACATAAAAATTCCTTTACTATTTTGACTCACTTGTAATCTAAGAAAAAAATTTAACTCCCCAATCATGGACATTTTAAATTCCTATTGCTGACAGTAACTTTGTAGTATAAGTTACTGTCAGCATATCCCTTTTGAAATTTATGTCCAATAAGATACTTGTCTAATCTTCCATACCAGCCTCTAAGTGCCTGCTTCCGTCCATACAATACTTTCTTCAATCTACAAATAGTATCTAGATCACTTTTTGACTTAAATCCTTCTTCTTTCTCAATGTAAACTTCTTCCTTTAATTCTCCATTCAATAATGGTGATTTTACATTCATCTGATAAACTTTGAAACCTTTAAAGGATACAAAAGCTAAGAATATTCTAATCACTTCCATCCAGGAAATAGGGGCATATGTTTCTTCAAAATCAATACCTTCAATCTGAGTGTAACCTTTGCAAACCAACCTTGCCTTGTTTCTTATTATCTTTCCATTTTCATCCAGTTTGTTCCTAAATACACACTTTGTTCTTATTACATTTTTATTTGTCGATCTAGGCACAAGTTCTCTAGTCTGATTCTTCTCAATCTAATCAAGCTTTTCTTCCATTTCTCTTACCCATTTTTTATCATTACATGATTCTTCTATAGTCTTTGGTTCAATTTCTGAGAGTAAACACAATAACACTTATTGTTGAGTTTCTTTAATCCTACTGATAATTATTTTATTCTAATCTCCAATAATCTAATTTTCTGAGTGGTTTCTCTATACGTACCTTGAAGTTTTATTTGTAGATGTGAGAGCCTCCTTTGTCTTGTTGCTTCCCAAATCAATAGAATGAAAATTTCTAAGAGTATACCAAAATCTATGTTTAAACCCTCCAACTGACTTGGCCAACAAACAGGATTAACCAAACTATGGTTAAACTCCCCGCCACTTCGGGCTCTACAAGACCTAGGTAGGTTCTCACCAACCTAACCTTCAAGCTAAGGAATTTTATAGAATATTTTATCTTATATATGTATCCTACTTATAATCTTTCAAAGTGGCATGTATCTTTCAAATAGATTGATTTTCTAACAGCTTAATTACTTTTTAACTTTTAATTATCTTGTTTCCTTCTACTGCTACTTCTGTCTATCTCCTACTATTATCTTGATATCTATATTACTTTACTTCTATCTGTGCTTCTTACTTTCCTACTAAAAATATGATTTATGTTCTGAATGAAATTTAGATGTATTTGACTAGTGCCTTCTTCTATCTTTGGCTATAGAGTCACTCTCTTCCAAATCCTAAATATAACTCTATGAGATATTTTTAAAATCATCCCTGTGGATGGATCTTTCATTTATCTAACCCTCAATACTATATAACTATATGTCACCACCACAATTAGTCCAATTGAATTTAACTTTCCCATGAAAAACCAATTAGACAAGAAACAAATGAATAATTATTCTCTCAAATGAATCTTGATGCTCAAACTGCCATGATATCATATAACTTCTTCATAATTTGATTTAAGATAACAATCATTTACCTTAAATGATAATCATAGAGAACTAATTGTTAGAGTATTATTTCATTTTTACTCTAGTTGCTTAAGCATCTCTTAGGTGCATTATTAATTAATTCTTAATTAATAATGTGCAACCTAGTTTTTTACCTTTTAGGGTTTCATTCACCTTTATAAGGTCAAACTTTGTAATTGTCGTTCATTAATTCAGTTGATAATTTTTCTCTCACATTTTCAGTAAACATCTGAGTTCTTCTTTTTCATCTTTGTGCTTCTACTTTGTATCAGGTTCTTGCATGCAGGTGTATTCAGGGTCTATGGATTTGCATGTTGCAATTCCTACATGGTATCAGAGCCGCCCTGTTGCTGTCTGGTTTGACGATTTTTGAAGCCACGAATCGAAGGCGTCATCTGCAGCTTCTCTAGGGTTTTTTCTATCATTTCTAAGGAGGCGCCATTTTCTGGAGTAGATTGAGCCAAAACAGACACCGCCATTGCGTTCAGAAGGCCCGGGAGAGTCAAAATCACATAAAGTTCGACCTATTTAGCCTCCGGGAGCACAGGGAAAAATTTCGAGCCTATGAGGGCCGTACGGCTCAAAAATTGAGAAAAAATTCTTGAAAAACGTGAAAAAAAAAAGCATTTTTTTAAGTTTTCGGGCGCTGCCACCAGCGCGCCACCGGCAGGCCACCCGCGCGCCGCTCAAGGGCAGCGCACCGCCCAGACGCCGCCTCCTCTCCGCCGGGCCGCCGCCAGCCCCCGGCTTGTCCGCCGCCTGCACCCGGCCAGTGCGCCACCTTAGCCGGTGGTGACCGTCCAGCCGCCACCGGCCCGACATCACCCGCGCAGGGCTGACGTCACGGTGACGTCAGCTGCCGGGAAACATTTTTCCGGCCATTTTCAAAAATTTTCCAGCGAGTTTTGAAATTTTCCGGCGGCCGTACAAATTTTCCGGCGACCAACGGCCTGCGACGGCCAAACGGCCGTCAAATTTAAGCTCGTCTCTATGTTTTTCCAGAGAGTTGTATTTTGGAGGGGAAGTTGGTTTTTTGCTCGTAACTTGAGCAAACAAACTCAAAAATGCAAGTGTCTTATATCGTCGGAAAGGTCTTTTCAAGCCGGACGCAGTGGTATAGGTCTCATTTCCTGTTTTTGCCATTTGGTTGCTGTTTTTCATAGTCAAAGTCACACCTTCCTCTCTGCTCCTATTCGGCTTCTGGAACTCAGGTTTTCTCATTTTTTTTGTGTGCTTTCAGTAATTGATTATTCGTGGTGCTCAGGGGATAGAATATATACATTATGGGGGGGTGCATTCTACTTTCTGTTATTTACTTTCAGAAATAGTCCTTTCTACTTCCGTCTTTTCTTCTCTCAATGTCGGACCCCTCTGTGGCCCGGCTGACACCCCATAACTATCACACATGGAAGCCACACATGACCAGACTCCTCATGTCACGAGGTTTATGGTCCTGCATGGATACTGTTAAGCCAGTTCTTCAGTGGCCTTATGAGGCACTTATGCACAGAAACAGGATGGATGAGGCAATGGGCCTCATTGCCATGAATGTTTCAGATGGGTTATTGTTCCACCTGGATGGTCTGACTACACCCAG
>MU225736.1:1842304-1861966 GCA_018584345.1 Thuja plicata
TTTCTTGCTTTCTTAGTCTTGCTAGGTCTACTTTCTCCCTGCGTTCAGCTTAAGGGGGGGTGTTAGAGTATTATTTCATTTTTACTCTAGTTGCTTAAGCGTCTCTTAGGTGCATTATTAATTAATTCTTAATTAATAATGTGCAACCTAGTTTTTTACCTTTTAGGGTTTCGTTCACCTTTATAAGGTCGAACTTTGTAATTATCGTTCATTAATTCGGTTGATAATTTTTCTCTCACATTTTGAGTAAACATCTGAGTTCTTCTTTTTCATCTTTGTGCTTCTACTTTGTATCAGGTTCTTGCATGCAGGTGTATTCGGGGTCTGTGGATTTGCATGTTGCAATTCCTACACTAATATAGATAAAAGTTTTTCCACAACTCAATTAAAAGGGAAATTACAGATTTATATTGCTTTAAATTTGAAAAGTATTTGCAGATTGTATCTAACATTATTGAATCTCTCTTTTAACAATAACAAAATGATCTTCCTTATATATGTAATATTTAAGTCTTTCAATCGATCAGACATGTCCTTCTACATATAAACACATAACCTTAACTAAGAACTAACTATCTTATGAAATAAACAAATTTAATTCTCATAGATGATCAATGTATTTCTAATCTTTGTACACATTAATATTGAGGCACAAAATTATCATGACATATTCTTGTCTGTAAAAAATGTTTATAATCCTGATCAAATTAGGTGCCAAGTGATCATCTCCTTTGAAATCTTCAACAACCCTCATCATACCATTAGCCAATTTGGCTTGTCATTGCTCCAGTGATAAGAATGCTCCATCATGTAGTACAATCAGAGGTATATCAATTTCTTCCCCTTCCAATCTCTTCTTATCATCCATTAGGTCCTTATGAAATCCTTCATAAACCCTGAGAAAATCCTTTCCTTTATTGAGATCATCTAGTGATAGTGAATCCTTCATCTACACTTTTTCATCTAACCTCCATCTCTTGTATGCACTCTCAAAGGTGAAATATTCTTCTCTAAGTTTATAGATCTCAATGTGGTTTTCACAGTCCCAGTCCAAGTTAAATACTTATTATATATACTTCTTTGTTACTGGTAATATAGGGTTACCATTGTAATCATATATTGTTTTTTTCCTAGGTCATATTTTTCAATAAGGGCCTTCATCAATTTTGTATTCATGAAGACATTTGGAACAACTAACTTGCCTAAATTTAGTTTCCAAGGGTTTATTATTGGTTCATCCCTATCCTTTCTCTTATAGTGGAATGTGAATAGATCATGCCCTCTCAACTTTGTCCGGGTATCACCAAATTCTTTGAATTTATCCTCCAATCCTTCTTCTCCAGGATAAATCATTTTTTATCTTTGTCCAAATGCTAAGAATCGGTCTAATAAGTCTTAGTTCAAAGGGATAACCTACCTCTTATGTTGTTTAGGTTTTATATGTTCCTTTCTATCTAGTTTAGGGGGATCATTACTCCATAGAAATCTAGGCTTTTTGATAAAACATCATATGAATTTTTTCAACACTTAGCTTTAAATTTAACATGACCATTTGGTGTACTTCCTTTCTATTTAACCAATAGTCAAACCTTCTCTGATAAACATTGGTGCAATGAAAGAAAATCTTGACTTATCAAAATATCGATGACTATGTTACTTTCTCCATCTTAGAAGCTCCATTTGAATTTGAATCTTACCACCATAAATCTGTGATGTTTTATAAAATGAAATATATTGAGATCCTAATGGGAAAATGTACTAGTTTGTAAGGCGAATGTGGATAGTACTAAATTAGAGCCTTTCCCACAGGTGGGTATTGATATTTAATAAGAAAACTTTAGTAGCTTCAATCTATGTAAGGATCAAATACAAAAGCTTGGTGATGACCTATGGAAGGTGACTATAGAAAATAACTACTCAAGAATTTTCAAAGTTATTTGATACTTAGGGAACACTAAAATTTTTCCAAAATTTCAAGGTTCCAATAGTGGCTCTTTCTAGGGATGAGGTATTCAATGAATACCTGCAAGATTTAAGAAATATCTTTGGGAGAAGTAGACCAAAAAAAGGTAGGAAAATTATAATGATTGGGTGAAATATATACAAATGGGTTGGTAAAAATAAATCTTAATCTATTGTGCATGGAAAAGATCTCCTCTTCTCAATAAAAGTAGTGTTTCAAGAATTGTCCATGCACTGAAAATTCTTGTATTTCTCCCTATGTTTTTTTCAAGTAATATGATTTCTCACCTATTTTTCCTATAGTTATATACAGTCCAATCTACAGAGCCTCAAACTTCCCATGTTTCTCTTTATCCTAATTTCTGGCATTCCACATGAGAACCCATTCTCCTTCCTGAAATTTCCTATCATTATATTTATTATCATGAAGATCTTTCACCTGTTGTTGGATCTTGGAATTGTGTTTTTGAGCTTCTCTTCTTACCTCATCCAATTCCACCAGTTTTAAAAACCTTTCTTCCATAGGATCCAGTAGATTTATTTCTTTATCCACCATAAATTTATGAATTGACATCAAGTTTTCCAATGGTAGTTTAGTTTGTTTTCCATACACTAGCTCATATGGAGACTTACCGGTAGATTTCTTAGTACTAAATCTATCTGCCCATAGTGCTAAATTTAGCTTAGAATCCTAGGCCTTCTTGTTATTATCAAGCATTCTCCTTATGATCTTTAGGATATTTTAGTTGCTTTATTCTACTTTCCCATTTCCTTGGAGATGGTAAGGTGAGGCATAAGAAATTGTGATACCATACCCCTCACAAAAAGTATTGAACTCATCTTATCTAAAACACATGCCATTATCAGTGATAATTCTACATCGGACACCAAATATGGTCAAGATGTTTTCAAAAAGGAACTTAATCACTAATTTGTTAGTTGTTTGTCTATTTTTGATTGCTTCTACCTATTTAGTAAAATAATCAGTTGCAACTAATATCCAATGACAACCTTCACCTGATTTATTTGTAATCTCTCCTATGAAGTCTAGATCCCATTGCTAAAAAGGTGCCTCAACCTACATAGGCCTCAATGGCAGTGCTCCTTGGTATTTTAAATTTCCTAAGAATTTTGGACAAGCCTTACACTTCTTTACATAGGTGAATGAATCCTTGAAAATACTTGGACAATAATAACCAACCTTGAGGATTTTGTGAGCAGTAGTCTTGACTAAAAATTTCCACCACATATGCCATCATGCATTTCCCTTAGCACCTTCTCAGATTGATACTTATGTAGACAAAATAATAGTACACCACCATAATTTCTCCAGTTAGAATCTCCCTCTATCAACACATATTTAGTTTCTTGTAATTTTAATGATCTTCTCTGATTCTCATTCAGACCATCTGGGCATTTCATGTGTTTTAAATAATATACCACATCTCAATACCAATGATTTTTTTCTATATTGAAAATAATATCTTGCAACTCAACATTATTTACTTGGACAATTTCTAAATTTTATTCAATCATTAGTTTTGCAAATCCCTGACCTCTTACAAGTTTGGTAATTTGGATCTCAATGTTGAATTCTTGAATCTGATTGATCCATCTACACCTTCTTCCTGTCACCTATGTTTGTCTAAAAATATCCTTTACTGCTATGTTAGGGACATAGGCTACCACTTCAGCTCCAACCAAGTATGGTTTGAAATATTTTACTGCTTTGACTAATGCATATACCTACTTCTCATTAATTTCATACTTCAATTTAGCATCTTGTAGATATTTTCTAAAAAAGGCAATTGGTTGCTCATGGCCTTCCTCATTCTTTTGTAACATGATTGCAACAGTTGTATAATACAAGGCAAAAGAGAGAATACGGAATGGTTTAGAGAAATTGGGGGATTTCAACATAGGGGCCTCCTTGATTTATCTCTTGATAGCTACAAAGGCATCAAGAGATTTAGCATTCCAATCCAACCTCTCACCCTTCATCAACATTTTAGAAATTGGTTTCACAATCTCAGAAAATTTGGAAACGAATCTTCTAATGAAGTTGATTTTCCTGAAAAAAGGACTGAATTTGTTTTACTATTTTGTGGATGGGGATTTTATCAATGGAAGTCACTCTCTCAGGATCAATTCTAACCCCTTTGTTGGATACTATATGCCCTAATTTATTTTTCTCTACGTGACACCAAAATGAGAATTTTTAGGATTCAAAGATATACCATATTCTAAGGCCTTCAAGAAGATTGTTTCCAAGTGATTGCAATGATCATCAACCCTCTTGGAATGTGCAGTTAAGTCATCCTAATAAACAACCATGATCACATTAATTAATTCAGCAAACACCACATCCATCGCCCTCTGAAAAGTGGCTCGAACATTGGTTAAACCAAAAGGAATTCTTACATAAACATATGTGCCCCAAGTAGTGGTAAATTTGTTTTTATGTTGCTTAATTCTTTCTCCTTGACTTGGTTGTAACCTAAAAATCATATATCATGGATAATAATTCACAATTAGTAACTCTCCACAATAAAGCTTCCATAGTTGGAAGTGCATAGTTGTCTTTTAGGGTAAATTAGTAATTTTATCAGGTTTTCTCTTATCTTTGGGGTGAGCTTCTTTCCAATATATACATCCTTAGGAGCATTCTCTTTTCCCAAATTTACTTTTTCAATATCTTCCTCCTTGACACATGCTATCTTCATGTCAAATTTTCATCCTTATCAAACACTATTTCCAATGCCACCAGCCCCTTGGGAATATTATTTTTCTTTAATTGGACTATTTCATTTCCAAACATTGTCTCTTTGCCATTTATTTCCTCTACATATGCATTAAATTATATCTCTTGAGACTCATATTTTTCTTCATAGCATAGGAATTTTAGTAATTCCTGATCATCCTCAAAAACTTACCAATTACAAATGTTTTCCGAAATAGAGGATCTACATTTTACCTCAACTTTTGATATGCCACTTAATGTTACATCATTTTTTAAGGCAACATTTGCTAAAAAAATTGCCATGATATTCTTGGATCTATCTACCCAATCTATTGAAATTACATTAAATAATTCAATTGTATCCCAAACTTCATTTCTATATTGTTTGATTCTTGTATTCTTGGTCATGTATTTGGACCTTACTTGTGAAAAGACCAATTTAGAATCTCCATATACACTAAGTAATTTGATCGCATGCTTGTGGGACAGATTTATCCCTAATAGAAAGGCCTCATATTTTGCCATATTATTGGTGCATTCAAATGTCAAGAGAAATGAATACTTGAAGGTCCTTCCATCTGGTGATATGAACACTATTCCTGCTCCATTTCCTTCTTTGTTGCACACTCCATCAAAGTACGTATGCCATACTTGATCTTGGCACTTTTGAGAATGAGTGCCAATAGGCTCAATATTCTTCAACCCAGGTTTTGTTAATTGAACTGTGAAGTTCTCTAAATCAATATGGAAAAATAAAGTTATTTGATTGTGGTCTACATCTTTAATTATGTACGATGATCGAGGTTATCTTTCCACCTTGACTTGTTTTCCATTCACTAGTATGGTAACACATGATAAGTCCAATTGGACATGACCACCAATAAGGCTTGACCATTGTATATATAGAAACCTTCCATAGTTTGGAGGAACATCTACCATAGTAATATGTGTCCTATAAGAGGCTTCAAGACCAACAACTATCTTCAATTCTACATCCTTCATGATGCCTACAAAAGGGACAGATTCATTTTCCATAGCATAGCACATGTCATAGGTTGTATCAACCCATAGTCTCAACTCCTTCATGACCTTAAAGGGCATAATAATAACAAATGCTCCATAATTAATCATACATTTTTTTACCAACCTATTGTTTATTAACAATGTCAGGTAAAAAGGATCCACTTGGGACATACTTTTAGTTGTAGTACCCAAGTATACCAATGGAATTATTTCTTCCTATTATTTATTTTTTGCAGGGATCTCATGTTTTTGTTCCTTACTTTTATCTTTTGGAACTACTAACAACATCTTTATAGTTTTCTCTGTATATTTAGGAAACCTCATCATCTCCAATAAAGGGACAGAGACCTTCATCTATGACAAAGCATTTGTAATGTTTAATGATGATACATTTGAAACTTATGTAGGCTTCACCAATTCAGTCTTTTCAGGAGTATCATTTTTTGGTGGTTTAATAAATTTGGTACTATCAACTTTTGGTTTGGTTGTGGTTGTTTTAGGCTACTTGGTGGTTGTGGTGGTTGGTCCCTTTTGTTTCTGATTTTTTAATTTTATAAATATCCCAACAAGCTTGCCTTGATCTGAGTTCACAACTCTATTTTGTAGGTGTACGCATGGATCAAAATTTGTAACACTCTCAATTATGAGGGTTAGTAGCACCGATTTGCAATGGGGGAAATTGATAGAAATAACTACTAATAATTAAACTACAAATCAATAAAATATACAAGCAAATAAGAGGAAAAGAAATGAATTCAAACCCAATTGCTTGAAGCTTTTATTGTCTCTCTCTACTCCTCCTGAAATTTTGTTTGTGTGATGCTCAGTATTGGTGTGGGCAGCGTCTATGACTTGTGAGTGTTGAGAATATGATATTGAATGCCTTGATAGCAAGATGGCTTGATGCTTGAACCAATGTGACAAAGTAATGGTGCACGTTAGCCTGAAATCCTAGATCCTTCAAATGGTTATGAAGGGTTTGTTATATAGGAATTGAGAATGAGATGAATGGTTGAGATCAATCCCAGAGATAGAAAGATGAATGGTTGAGATCAAAGGGAACTGGAGAAGCAATCAGTAAACTCCACCTCTTCAACTGAGAGAGAGGGAATAGAGTTTGGTTAACTGAAGAGCTAATTTTGAGTTACCTTTAGAACTGAAGAGGTGGGTGGAGAAACCCATGTGAACTAAAGAGGTGGGTGGAATAACCCATGTGATCTGATTAAGAGTTATCTCTTTGAACATAATTAAATATTTAATTCATTTTTTAATTAAATTTTTCAACATGTGAGATAATTGAATTCTTTTTTATTTAGAATTGCATTGTTGAATGAAATTAAATTAATTTAATTCAAATAATTTAATTAGTAAGTTGAAATATTTCAATTTAAACTTTAATAAATTGACTTTAATTAATTAATTAATGGAAATTAATCAATTAAGGTTAATTAATTAAATAAAATTAATTATTTAATTAATTTTGGGAATTTGATTAGATTATTTGGGGAATGAATTTAGAAGAAAATAGATGATTAATTAATGATTAAAACCCCATTAATTAATATATGAAAATTAGTATTTTTAATGTAAATTTGCAAGTCTGTCCATTTTAGGGTGTCTACATTTGCCCCTCTTTGATGCATTGTGGCTTGTTGCAGTGTGTCAAAGATTCTCTATTTTGATCCTACCCCGGCAATAGCAGGTGTATTTATACACCCTCAACAAATTTGAGTGAAAATTCATGACATGAGCACTAATTTGTTGAAACTACATATTGATAATCTGGGTATCAAATTGATCTTGAAAATTGTTGATTATGCTCTTGATATTGACTGTTAAAGATTCTGGGGTCCCAGACGATAAATCTTAGGTCCTGGAGGAATTAGGGTTTTTAGAACCCTTTTAAATATCTTTGAGAGCCATTCATTTGTCACTTTTCACTCTGGAGCTCTAGTAATCTGGTGAGTTTGGTTTATAGCTTTCTTTGCTTTCTGTGCTTTTATTGGAGCTATGGCAGGCCTTCTGGGAGTCGTACACATGTCTGATCGGGTTCAGACTTTTCATTGTCTAGCTAGCACAGGAGGTCTAGTGAGTTTCACTATTCTTATGTCATTAATGCTTGCATTTATTACATTTGAAAAAAAAATATTTTTTGAAATTTTGCATTAGTTGCCATAATAGGCCACGATTTTGCCGCAATTGCGGTATAGGTGCTGCAATTGCTTATTGCATTTTGCAATCGATAAAGGTGTCACAATTGCCAATTTTATTACTGTAATTGCTAGGAAAATGTGGCAATTGATGTTTGAATTCTGTAATTAGTATAAATGTTCCACAATTGTCATAGGATTACCGCAATTGATATGTTGTTGTTTTGTGGCATGCACTTTGTATTTTTCTTGACACTTGTGATCTATCTGATACTGATGATTTTCTTTATGTTGTTTTGTAGAACATTGGGACTATTCAGCACTACTGGGAGTCCAGACCTATCAGGTTAGTATACCATTTCTATCTCTCTAAGGATGAGAGAGATGTTTTGAGACATGTAGATTTATGCTAGATTTGTTATATGCCCGAGATCACGACCAATATGGGTATGATCTCTTCTCTCTTAGAGAGATGGTATTTTGATACATGTACATTCTGATTACTAACTAGAGAGTGTACTATTACTTTGGAGGATGTCTATCACATCCTTCAAATTCCCATCCAGGACACCCTTGTAGAGTATGAGCGAGGCCCTAGTATCACTGCTTTGTCTGAGCTCTCTGGTTTTCCCCAGGATTAGCTTGGCATGTCTGATTCATATGATATCCCATGTTCTAGGTTCAGCATGGGTTTAGACAGGCAGTCCACTTTGTTAGGTAGTCTTATATGTGGGATCTTGTGTCTTGATCGTCGCCATCATGGGTTCTCTGTTGGTTTTGGTGTCGTTCTTCAGGGTATGGTCAGGGATCATACTATATATGCTTGGGGTCCCTATATGTTGGCCCATATGTACTTTCACATGTTTTATGCCACTTACCTTGATGGTAAGTCTCTTGGATGTGGAGCTACTCTCCTACAGATCTGGGTGTGGGAGCATATTGCAGTGTGTAGGCCTGTAGGAACCCATGATCTTCCTCCGAGGAGACCATATGTTTTTATGTATGGTGGTGTCATTTTTTAGTCTCATATGGGACATCTAATGTACTGGCAGCAGCAGCTTGATATGATGTCATACTTCATTTGGAGACCTTACAGGGATTGTCCTATGTGGGATGTGGAGGATGTGCATCTTCCCTTCTATCGATAGAGGTGGTTCTTGATTGGGCACATCAGCTGACACGTTCACATGATTGATTTCCACAACACCAACAGGGTGTTGCTATAGTTTGGTGAGAGACATGATGTCTTTGATTTGTAT
The DNA here is from genome assembly GCA_018584345.1 of Thuja plicata. Classification (NCBI taxonomy): domain Eukaryota; kingdom Viridiplantae; phylum Streptophyta; class Pinopsida; order Cupressales; family Cupressaceae; genus Thuja; species Thuja plicata. The sequence goes on from MU225736.1 coordinate 1,851,439, forward strand.
GCTTATTTTGCTCGTTGTTCAAGGGACATCACTCTATGGGGTGTTTTTATCCTTATGGATACTACTAGGAAAAAGTTCATGGGCTTGCTTCATGTTTCCTAGACGTGGCGATCAACCACTATTGATGCAGGTATATGTTGTGATTTTCCCCTTCTTTGATGATATCTCTCCTTTCCTGCTTTCTTAGATGTAGCTATCTTTTGAATATTCTTTATGTTTATCATCCCTATTTGAACTTATTTTCTGTGCAGGCGCTACTCCATAGTATGATGCATGGTGGCAGTAGTCGCGTCCTGTTTCTTTGACCGATGTATCTCATCCTATATTTGGGGCCATTGTGAGGAGGCATCGACAGAGATGGGGAGGAGGGAGAGATGGAGGGATGGATGGTGGGCAGGTTGGAGGCTAAGATGGTGGTAGAGTTGGAGTTTGTGATGGAGGATGAGACGGGGGGAGGGACGAAGGATGGGGTAGAGGGGATGGAGATGATGGTGATTATCTTGGGCCTGGTGGTGCTAGTGGGAGGGTGAGGATTAGGGGTGTTCATGGTATTAGAAGGTGGGTTGGGCTGGGTGACATCCTTAAGGAGGAGGAGGCACCTCAATTGGTCTAGAGAGTGCGTCTTCACACTGTTGTTGTGCTAGATGAGAGAGTGGAGGATAGGGTAGTGATGGAGGATATGGAGACGAAGGATGTGGAGATAGAAAATATTGATGTTGAGGAGTTAGGATCTATCTCATCCACTAGGAGAAATAGTAGTGGCAGTAGTAATAGCGGCAGTGAGAGAAGTGATGATTCATGGGTAGTGCATGGTAGAGGGGAGGAGGGATTGGGGGATAGGGGTGAGGAGGGGGATATGGATGTGGCTAAGGGTGGGATGGATATTGATCCCTCAAAGATTGAGAGAATCACTCAATATATATATGATCTAAAGGCTAGGTTGGCCTCATCTGATGCACGTGCTATGGCTTTAGAGAGTAGGGTGATAGCAGTGGAGGCCAGAGCGAGTACAGCAGAGGATAGAGAGTGATAGGCTCACTCAGAGGTCAAAGCATTCATTGATTGTGTACAAGATGTTCCCCATAGAGATGTTCTTGATTAGTTTTCAAGATCTGGGCATGAGGCCCAGAGAGATAGACTACTAGCGGCGTCATTATGAGGGTGTTGTTCCTCCAACTCAACATGTACCTAGTTATAAAGCTTCTCAAAGATCTAGCAGGGCTTAGAGGTCATAGAGAAGTGGTATTGGAGTGCCCAGTCCTTAGCAGAGGGTTGTACCTGATATGCCACCCCCTCCCCACTGTGCACCTAGAGGCAAGGGTGGTGGTAGTTTGTGTTGACTTTGATGACATTGCTCATTTTTGTATCATGTTATATCATTTTTGTAGTGATGTACCACTAATGTTCTGATGTTTTATCGATTACTATAGCTTGACATACTGATATTTATGACATTTGTATCGATCACTTTCTTTTGTTCAGACTTGTGACCATTCATTGTACTCAGATATTGAGATTTATATGAGATGCATCTTATGAGTCTATATGATGTGCAATGATTTATTTCTATATGTATGGTTATATATAATGATGCTTATATGGTGAAATGTTTATGCAATATGATTCTATTATGCAGACTCTTATATGTATGATTTACTTTCCTATGATACTAACATGTGTATGCAGGATGGTGTTTATGAAATGTATGTTTATATGAGATGTTTCATGGATGCATTTGATTATGGCTACAATGTATGAAAATGTTATATTTTCTTTTGTTTTATGATGCACATAAATGGATGAATGTAACCTACTATGCACAAAATATCTGAGAAATGCATGTGTTCGTCAAAAGAAAGTTAGTGGAAAATGTTCTCTGGGATCAATTGATTATGATTTGATTAAAAAATATGGGTGACGATTGATAGATATGAATTGGTAGAAATGATGGATGACCCAAGTTTTTTCTGTGTTTCCAATTTTGTTCATCATTGTATCTTATTATGAAAATTTGAAGAGCATCCAAGCACCCAGATATTGCAAATCTGGATACCACTATGACCTCTTGATAACCAAAAGGAGTAGAGAGATTGAATAGAAAGAGAGAAAAGTGTACCTAGATATTGACCATCTAGATACAACTATGTTCCCTAATTTTGAAAAGAAAGAGAGACAAAAGAACCCAAATATTCACCATTTGGATACCTCTTTTCTCTCTAAACAATCTGAAAAAAGAAAATAAAACCAAGATAGAATTCCAATGTACCTAGATCTCAGACCATCTGGATACCACTATGAACCCTTGAAGTTGATAAGAAAGACAAAAAACCAAGATATAAATCCAATGCACCCAGATCTCAGACCATCTATATACTGCTATGATTCTATTAGTAACAAAGAAGCACATAATAGAGAAGGAATGTCCAATTCTTTCCCAAGGTTAAGCTCAAATTGTAAAACTACATGGCTGCTAGATAAGTGACAGTGCCTACCGCATTTATCCTAAATCATCATGGCCTATAGAATCAAAATGAAACATTCCACAAATGGAAATCAAAGAAAATAAGTCATGACCCATCATAGCTACTCTCCTCACATGGTGGATCCTGGAGTGGCGTAAGAACATAACCGTGAAATATACACTAACATTTGATTGACTGACTGACCTAGTCAACAATTATTTGTTCCTCGATGCAAGTTTGATTCTCTTGATTGGATTGATTGTGTCTAGTTTTAGTAGTAGATGACTCATATAAGACTGATTTTTCTGGTTTTGAGTGTATCCATCACTGTGTAAGATGATTGATTTGATTGATTGATTGATTGAATTTGATCATTTTGATAGTTGATCAAGCTATGTCAGATGGGCTCAATTTTGATTCACAAAGCTCATGGTTTTGACATTGATTGATTGGCTTGGTCACTAGTTTGCTTGGTGATAGATTGGATAACTAATAAAGCTATGTCATATGGGCCTAGTGCTGATTCGCAAAGCTCATGATTTTAACATTGATTGAATGGCTTGATCATCATTTTTCTTTGTTGACAATCGAGATAGTTTTATTGCTTGAGATTTTGCAATTTTTTTATTGTTTTTTGATGAAAATTTGATTTTCTCAGGACATTTTGATCTTTTTTTAAGATTTTGATGAGTTTTTAGATTTTTTAGGAATTTTTTTAGGACTTTTTAGAATTGCCCCTAGTCTGGTGGAATAGTACTAACCATGGATAATTGTTGATGCTCAGAGGGGATTGTGCTTCTAGAAATAGCTTGGGTAGTCAGTCTTGCATGCAAAGTTTGCTCAAGCTTTGATCTTTTTCATTGATGGTGAAGCTAGAATTTGAACACTTGGCGCCTGTTTTCCAGGTTTTCACCAAGGTACCTACTTAATAGTGCCTATTCATCAAGTTTTCACTGAGAGAGTGATTATGTTTAACTTTACCTTTTTCTTTCTTTTTATTTTTTTTGTCAAGGCGCCTATTTGCTAGGTTTTCACGAAGGTAACATTTTGTGTTTTTTTTCTTTTTTTGTTATTTTCTGGAAATGTAGATAGTTTCCTTAACCATTGAGACCTCAAGTATAGAACCTCTTGAGGTGCATGCTATTGATGTATCCTAGGAGCTGATCTCCTTTTGGTGTTGCCATTTGGTATGCCCCACTATTGCTAGATGTGACAATGACATAAGGTCTAGCTAGTTAGGCTTGAACTTTCTCAGTTTCACTCTATCTTCTTAGTTCTTTTGATTCTCCATAAGGATGAGGTCTCCTACCTTAAAGGTTTGTCACCTCACCTTCTTTTGATAGTCCTTCTAAGGAAATTATGATAGCCTTGTAAGTGGTTGAATGCATTTTGTCTTCTTTAATCTAATAGTTCCAGTTCACTGAGCCTTGTTACTCTATAGTCTTCATCTGAAATGAGGTTCTTCAATGATATTCTTAGGGATTGGATTTCCACTTTGAGGGGTAGAACTGCATCTGATCCATATATGAGTGAGAAAGGAGTTTCTCCTGTGGGTGTTCTCATGCTAGTTCTATATTCCTATAATGCGGGACTGAGCTATAAATTCCAGGCTCACCCTGATTCATTAACTGTTTTCTTCAATATTTTCAATATAGTTTTCTTTGTTGCTTCAGCTTGACCATTTCCTTGTGGATAATAGAATGAAGAAAAACCTTGTCTAATTTGGAATTATTCACAAAGATCTTCAACGTATTTATTTTGGAAAGGTGTATCGTGATCTGTCAGGATGGTTTGAGGAATTCCATACCGACATATGATGTTGTTGAGTATGAACATGGAGATCTACTTTCCAGTAATGTAGGCTAGAGGGATTTATTCCACCCATTTAGTGAAGTACTTTGTTTCTATTATGATGTACTTATGGCCATTAGATGAGGATGGTGTAATATTTCCCACTAGGTCAAATCCCAACATAGAAAATAGCCATGGTGAAGTGATAGGATTAATTTTCTAGTGTAGACACCCTAAAATGGACAGACTTGCAACTTGACATTAAAACCACTAATTTTCATGTATTAATTAATGGTTTTTTAATCATTAATTAATCATATATTTTCTTCTAAATTCATTTCATCTATTAATTAATAGTTTTTTAATCATTAATTAATCATCTATTTTCCTCTAAATTCATTCCCCCAAACCATCTAATCAAATTCTCAAAATTAATTAAATAATTAATTTTATTTAATTAATTAACCTTCATTGATTGATTACTATTAATTAATTAATTAAATTCAATTTCCTATAGTTTAAATTGAAATATTTAAACTTGCTAATTAAATTCTTCCAATTAAATTAAATTAATTTCATTCAATAAAGCAATTCTAAATCAAAAAGCATTCAATTATCTCACATGTTGAAAACTTTAATTACATAAATGAATTAAAGAATCAATTATGTTCAAAGAGATAATCCTTAATTAGATCACATGGGTTACTCCACCCATCTCTCTAGTTCACATGGGTAACTCCACCCATCTCTCCAGTTCACATGCGTAACTCCACCCACCTCTTCAGTTCTAAAAGGTAACTCAAAATTATCTCTTCAGTTAACCAAACCCTATCTCCTATCTCCCAATTGAAGAGCTGGAGTTTATTGATGGCTTCTCTAGTTCCCTTTGATCTCAACCATTCATCTTCCTATCTCTGGGATTGATCTCAACCGTTCATCTCATTCTCAATTCCTCTATAACAAACCTTTCATAACCATTTGAAAGATCCAGGATTTCAAGCTTACATGCACCATTACTCTGTCAGATCGGTTCAAGCATCAAGCCTTCTTGCAATCGTACATCCAGGATTTCAAAATTATGTGTGCCTTTACTTTTCCAGATTGGTTTAAGCATCAAGCCCTCTTGTGATCATACATCTAGTATTTGAAGCTCACATGCGCCATTACTCTGTCAGATTGGTTCTAGCATTTAAGACATCTTGCGATCACACACACATTTCAATTACCAAATTATTGATGCTCCCAAGTCATAGACACTGCCCACACAAATACTGAGCATCAAAAATAGCATTTCAGAAGGATTAGAGAGAGACAAAAGAAGATTCAAGCAATTGGGTTTGCATTCATTTGTTTTCATTTTCTTTGCTTGGATATTTTATTGATACGTTAAGTATTCGTTATTAGTAGTTTTTGTATTGATTTCTCCATTGCAAACCGGTGCTACTAACCCTCATCATTGGAAAGAGAAGGAACCACGAATTCAACATGCATACATTTTGGTGAACCCGACGTGAAGTAAACAATTTGAAAATCTCTTGCAGACAACAAACAAAATCCTTTAGCCTCGGTCATAAGGTTGCAAACCTCATTTCTCATCATTTTCTCGATAATCATGTAATTTTGCAATTGTTGGTATTTTGTCGCAATTGATGAAATAGTGCCGCAATTGACTAGTTTAATACCACAATTGATTGCAGGCTTTCACATTTCTTTTTTTTTCATTTTTTGAGTCTTTGTTTTCTTTCTTTGTGTCACAAGTGTTGGTATTTCACCGCAATTGTTTTTGTATTGCCGCAATCGAATGAAAGTTGTCACAAATGACTGATCCAGACTACAATTGACTTTGTTTTTCCACATTCAAAAGTGCATTTCTGCAATCACCTACAAATTTCCACAACTTTCTATTATTTACCACAACTGCCAGTGCATTACCGCAATCCCTTGCAAAATTGCTTATCTAAACTCAAACTTCCTGTCTCTCTATCTAAAAATATGATATTTTCTATGTTTCTATGCAGGGCTGGACAAATCACTGAGAATAGAGAAAGGTAAGCCTTGGTGACTATCAATCATTTTTCAAACATTTCACATACTCTCATTTGTGAAATATTTTTGTGGTACTAACTTGTTTAAACAAAGCAAACCTAAAATAATTTCACTTTTCAATTTGGTGCTTAAAAGGAAAATTGCATGCAATCATCTTGAACCTCACATTTACACTTTGGTGCTTTAAAATTGATGTGGAGGTTAGTAATTGAACAAAGCAGACAAATATTTCAAATTTGGGCATTAAAACTAAACAAGCAATCAACACCTACTTGTAGGCTTAAAATTGAACACTTGTGCTTACACTTGTGCTTGTATGGTGGTTTAGCTTAGTTCACACTTCATTTTGAGGTTTAAAGTGATTAACCTTGTGTCTTGAGTTTGGGTTCACTTGCACAATATATTAGATTAAACACCTTTATACTTTTTAGAAAGGCATGTCTGGGGAATGTGCTTCTTCCTCAGAGAACAACCTTAAATCGGTAATCCTTCTGATTGGTATATAAACAAGATGCAAACCAAAGTTCCATTTTATATCTAGCCAAACTTGGGCGAGGTGTGTTGATGATAGTTTGGATAGGGTGAGTATCCCTAAAAATCCAACATGGTCAACTAGGCTATTAAGTGAGTCACACACGTAAAATCTGATTGGATAGACATCACAGACTCTTACTACAACCTTGTTAATTAGAGGCCAACACGGTTTACCTCTGAACATATACCTTATTATAGTGCAAGGGGTTGTAGAATTTCCCCCCAAGATTCCCAACATATGTGTTCCAAGGTATTTGTGTGGTGAAAGAGGTCTTCACTCCATGACAACAATACCTGGCAATGGAAAAAACACGGGCACCTACATCATGGACCTTCATGTCCTAGTAGTGTGACACTTGTTGTGTGAGCTAACAAACATTCAAGCATTGGGCCTATAATATTTTATTTTGAAGCCATTGACGTAGATTAATCTGACTATTCATTGTTGAGACCTCATGATAACATTGCAACTTGAAAAAGTTGTAGAACATACACATGTCAGTCTTCATTCTTCAAAACACATTGTCTATCATGCTTGTTCTTTGATCAATTTCCAAAATGCAAAACAAACATCAAAACTGTCACAACGATTCAAACGTGTAAAAGTCTAGGGTTGTCAACATCAAAATTGTCTTGCAAATCAGAAGCCTTGTTCTAGAAAATCAAAATTTTCAGACAGTAAGGCCTATTTTTGAGTCTTTTTGAGATTGTTTCCCCTTTGCCACAATTGCCTGTATTTTGCCACAATCATCCTTTTTATTTCCACAATTGACCTGTTTATTACTAAAATCGGTGATAGATTACCGCAATCAACCAGTCACTTTACTGCAATTGATGGAGTTTTGCCACATTTGACCAGAGAGTTTTTAATACCTGTTTTGACCTAAAAACCTTGAAAATACTCTCCATTTTCTGCCAAAGACCAATTTCTATCCCAGAAAAATGTGAATAAAATTGTGTGAATCTCTAAACATTAAAGATCATTCACTCTTTGAAAGAATGACTATTGTCCAAGCATTGTTAGTTTGAAAGTTCAGACTTCAAATATCTTGATCCCATTATCTCTATCAGTTACTTTGTCCTAGGAAAAGGTCGAAAAATCTTATTCTTACATCATCAACAACTTTGAGATCAAGATAAATCAACATCTATCCTTAGAATTACCCTTGTCCAAATGTAACTCAGACTTTCCTAGAAATTTTATCCTTTTTTGTTTTCTTTATATCACTTGTTTTAGTCACAAAATTTGGACCACACTATGTCTCAAACACCTCATGGAGGGCCTTACACAAGGTCAAAGGCTAGAACACAACCTAATGAGTCATATATCAATAGATTCCCCGCTTGGGAAATAGAGCGAGAGGATGATCCTTTCACAAATACCAGTCCAACTCTATTCATTGAGAATTCGCATGGGTCAGCTTTGTTCCAAAATGTCACAGAAGAGGAGCTCAAAGATATAGAGAAAGATGCCTATTCCGTGCAAGTAGTTGATTTTGTTGTAGAGAGTAACCCCAAATATTTCTTAGCCATGTTGATAGAGAAGGGAGTCAAGCTCCCCACTAAATTCAATGTGTCAACCATATGGCCCGAAAACCCTTTTGCAGGTCAAAACACTACTCGACCCTCTCAAACAGAAACTATGGTATCCCAAATCTTCACATCCTTGACAGCAGTGACAAGAGCATAGACTGTGTCCAATCAAATCAATTTTGTGAACCAAGAAAGCACGTCTTCCATGCAAAGCATGATAGGCTCCCAACTAAGTGCACCCATGGTTACTAGTATGCCTCAACCCTCAACCTTATGCCCTGACCAATCAAGCTCTCATGTTATGCCCTCAATCCCACCAAGCAGCAACCTTTTTGCAACCATACTGCTATTGCAATCAATCCCTACTAGCCTTGGGGTCAACACATCATTCCCATAGGGATCCATCTCTACAGGTCTGACTTTCAGTCAATGCCCACCCAAGGTTATGCCTTTGCTCACCCAGCAACAACCCCAACCCCAGCAGTAGCAATCTTAGCTTCAGCAGCAGCAAAAAACCCAACCCCAACAACAAACATGGTAGAATCAACCTTGGGCCAATCACGTGCCCCCATTTCATAATCATGTGTTGGGAAATCAATATCAAGTCCCAAGGACAAGGTTTTATGTTCCTACTCAAGGGACATAAAGGCGCAGCGTCATACCTACTTCAGCACAGAGGTACAATGTGACAAATCATCCTTAGTCTCAAACGGACATGCTGATCCAACAAGTGCTTAACCTTCAAAACCAAATGATGGATATGCAAAATAAAGGGCAAACTAAATCCTACACCATAGAGGATTTATACACATACCCCCTTTGATCACTCTCTTCACATGTCTCCATTCCCAACTCACTTCTCAGTACCAAAATTTGACAAATTAGGGGTAATACATACCCTATTGAGCATATTCGAGAATTCTTTGCTAGTTGCATCAAAGTCACACATGATGTGACATACTTAATGTGAATATTCCCACAAAGCTTAGCTGGACCAGCAATGGAATGGTTCTCACATTTACCTCATGGCTTTCTATCTTGGGGTGAGTTGAACCAAAATTTCATCACTCACTTCCATCATAACATCGAGCGCAAGGTCACCATCAAGGACCTTTGTGATATCAAACAAAAAGATGGAGAATCTTTTGTAAAATTCCTACAGAGATGGAGGAATAATGCAAATAGAATCTATGTGTGCTTGAAAGTGACCTCTAAATTAGGCACAAACACAACATGGTCATTGCTCAATCATCAAATTGAGAGAATGAACATGAATTGTCCATTCCACAAATTTGATTCAATCGACCTGTTGCCTCCTATTTAGTTGGGGTTTTTCACTTACTCTCAGAACGAGAGCCAACAACCATGACCATTGCTAAAATGGAGGATTTTAAAGCATGATAGAGATTGAAATGGAAACTACTCTATATGAGAAATTACATTATAATTAAAGAATTGAAATGCATATTTTAATCTGGAAATCTTGAAAAGATGATAGAATTAAGCTATTAGATATGTAAACAAAACTACATTAAGATGCAATATGTTATTAATCTAAATGACACTAAGCTAATTATGCAATAAAGCTTGAAAAGTGAGAAAATCAAGACTAAAATTAACTATAGTTTAGATGCTCTCAAATTGCTCCTCCCAAATGAAGAAAATGAGGTCCATAATATAGAACAACCTGAGAAGGGGATGAAGATTTTCTTGAAAAGAAATGGTTGACTCTTCATTTCCATGGAAGAAGGTGAGACAATTTTGAAGGAATTATTCAATTAAAAGAATGAATTATTGCCACATGAGTGGCTTTTCATATGGAATTATGGAATTCCTTTTGAGGATAATTCACTCAAATAAGAAAATAATTATTTTAATTCCTTTTGATGTGTATTAGCTAAAGGGGGTGGAATTAATTTAATTTAAAAGCACTTAGGACGTTTAGAATTAAATTAATTAATCATAGCTATTTTTAGCTAATAAACCTTGATAATTTAGGAATTAAATATAGTGTGAGATTTATGCAAATTTAGGTTTTTCTGCATTTGAGACCAAGTCAATTAAAGTCAATTAGGAAGGAGAATTTGAGAAAATGCACCAAAATTGATTAGAATTGTAAGGTGCCAATTTTGGGGTGTTACATTTTGCCCCTCTTTGAATTG
>MU225736.1:1871359-1926830 GCA_018584345.1 Thuja plicata
ATTTCCATGGAAGAAGGTGAGACAATTTTGAAGGAATTATTCAATTAAAAGAATGAATTATTGCCACATGAGTGGCTTTTCATATGGAATTATGGAATTCCTTTTGAGGATAATTCACTCAAATAAGTAAATAATTCTTTTAATTCATTTTGATGTGTATTAACTAAAGGGGGTGGAATTAATTTAATTTAAAATCACTTAGGGCTTTTAGAATTAAATTAATTAATCATAGGGATTTTTAGCTAATAAACCTTGATAATTTAGGAATTAAATATAGTGTGAGATTTATGCAAATTCAGGTTTTTCTGCATTTGAGACCAATTCAATTAAAGTCAATTAGGAAGGAGAATTTGAGAAAATACACCAAAATTGATTAGAATTGTAAGGTGCCAATTTTGGGGTGTTACAGAATCACGTATGATGTACCTAAGAAAGACCTAATAGTCATGTTTTTTTACAATCTTATTCCAGACATGTCAGTTACAATAGAATTGCAGTTAGCTCCAAACTTTATACAACTCATCGAACAAGGAGTTTGTTGTGAGAAGAACTTGGTCAAACGAGGTGTCCTTTCATATCCTACCCAAACAAATACAAATAAGACTACAATAGACAAAGCTAAGTGGTGGAATAAAAACAAAAATGTCACTAGCAATGGTGTCATTGATGTGAAAATAGTCAACTACGCACAACCCAAAGTATCACTGCAAGGTGCACCTATGGCCAACCAACAACCTACGGTGCCCACCCCACAAGCATACACTCAAACTCAACCTCCCCCTATCCAAGAAGCCACTGTGTCAAACAGTCACCAACATGCTTGACGCTAACCATGGTTTCAGTTCCCAAAATGAGATTTCACACCATTAGGAGAATAGATAGAATCAGCTTTACGAAAGCTGATGCAATCTAAAAATATCACTCTCCCAGAAATTAGGTAATATGAACATGGTGAAATCAAACCAAGGTGGTAAAATGACAATGATTTCTGCAATTTTCATCAAGTAAAGGGACACAAGACACCCAATTGTTACCAATTGAAACACGTCATCAAGGATTTGATTGACACAGGGGTCATTGATGTAACCAATACCCAAATAAAAGGAACAACTAATAATACGATATTTAATGACACATTTCATGATCACAATAAAGGGAAAACCTCTGGGTCTGGTGGATAGTCAAAATAGGTCAACTACGCTTATGCTAATAGTGATAACACTATCAATTGCCTAAATCCTTCAGATAGCCATGTGGCTACAATCACTATCAGAGACCAAGGTAACAAATGTGTTGTAACCATGCACCATACAAGAGTTGTCTTGCAAGGAGAACCTTCCTCATCTACTACACTAGTCAACCCTCAAGCAACCTCAAATCCAAAGACAAGCCTAGTGGATCAGCTAAAGTGCACGCATGCCCAAATCTCCATGTTTGACCTCTTGCACATATCTCCCCAGCATAAACAAGCACTTGAACAAGCCCTTCATAAAGAAAATTTCCCAAGGGATGTAACCTTTAAGAGCTTCCAAATGATGGTTAACCATATAGTAGACAACAAACATGCAACATTCACAAACCGTGAGGTTCCGCCTCACAAACCCTTGCACTTGGTTGTCCAAGTCCACAAAAGTGTATTCCGTAGAGTCCTTGTTGATGGTGGGGGTGGATTAAACATTTGTACTTTAAAGTTAATCAAGCAATTAGGCTACTTGAAATCCAGTATTGATGTCACAAGAAGGATCAACATCAAAGCCTATGATGAAGGGGAAAGATCCTCTAAAGGTATTATCATTCTACCTATCTGGATTGGTCCTATTGTCAAGAACACTCCCTTCCAAATCCTAGACCTAGAGTTGGGATACAACATGTTACTAGGGATACCCTCCACATATCATCAATGCACCAAGTTCCCACACCAGGGGGAAGAAATCATTATTGAGGGAGATCCAAAACCATTCCAATATTGTAATACGGTTTAAACTAGTACGGACAACCAGGTTCCCTTGAACCAAGAGGCAACTATCACATCTACATCAAATTCAATTCCCAAAGATATCATAAGAAAAGAGGGAAAAAATATCTATTACTGACAAGAGATGTGGTGAATATAGCTATGAGGAAGCTTTCACTATCACAAACATACCTCAGAGCCCAAGAACATATGGCATGCCACAACCATCTATCACAACAGAAACCCTAGAGCCTATTCTATTTAGTTGTCCACCCAAAACCTTTATCAGATGGGTAGATATTGCAGAAGAGAACCCATTTGATCCATATATCAATACATGCTTGTAAGAAGATCCACAAGAGACATTTCAACAACCCCTACCTATATCAGCCTATGGAACTGGCTATACAATGTTGTAAAGATTTGGGTATGATGGTACTGGTCTGGGGGAAAGACAACAAGGCTTAATAGAATTGTCTCTCCTGCCAACCCAGAGAAACAAGAGAGGGTTAGGCTATGGGAAACAAAGAACTAGTCCTATCACTCAAGACATACAAGTTGATCAAGAATAAATAGTAGAGTTACACCGAGGGAAAAACTCGGAACACCTCTTGATAAGAAACATACTACAACAATTATTGCCTACCAAAGTGGGAACTCCTCAATCCCAATTAAACCTTAACCAAGAAATCCATGATAATGAGGGAAGTGAGACATCCTATGAGCATTCTAGCAAAACTCACTCCCACGAGTATGAGTGGAGATCCCTTCATGACTCTGAACCTTCAATCCTAAACTATTCCCCTCGGTCAGCCACCACCATACCTTGATGATCTGTTTGACTAATTAACTATAGATGACCAACCCTATATCAATAAAAATTCATTAGGTGGTGCATCAACATCACAGTCTAGGTTTGTTAGAACCATCTCCGTAGTCCCCTTCAACCAAACAAAACTAATACAATGGGATCAATAAGGACTGCCTGATATGGATATCTTTGAGAATGATGAGGCTATCACAGACTTCATGGAACTTAGAGAGGGAATTCCATCAGGAGACCATAAATAAGGTTTCTCCATCAACCTTGATAGATCAACATACTTTGGGGAGGAAGCTCCTCTTTCCAGTCATTAAAAAAAAATTGAAAAAAAGAAAAAAGAATCGTCAGTAAGTAAAAACTAAAGGGCACTTACTGGCACAAAAAATGATAAAAAGACAAAAACAAGACATATTTTATAGTGAAAACCTCACTGAGGCATGAGAATATGGAAAGTAGGAACTCCTGCCCTTGACCGAGGAAAAGTTAGCATTATTAGTAGAAGAAACAGGAGAAGTCAACTTGGGTGATGACAAGAACCCAAAGAACATCTACTTAGCAAAATCACTCACCTTAGAGGAGAGAGAATAGTTCATCAGTTTCTTCAAGGAAAGGAATATCAATTTTTCATGTTCCTAATCAGACATGTCAAGATTAGATCCAAATCTTGTGCTACATCATCTCCCGTTGTTACCCAACACCAAACCTATCAAACAAAAGCTAAGAAAGATGCATCCCCATGTTTCATTACTATTCAAGGTAGAATTGAAAAATATCCTAGATGCTAAGTTAATAAGACTGATCCCATATGCAGAATGGATATCTAATCTAGTACTAGATACAAAGCATAGTGGTCAGATTTGAATTTGCATAAACTTTAGAGATCTTAACAAATCTTGTCCCAAGGACGACTTTCCTTTGCCTAACATCGATATGATAGTAGATCTAATAGTAGGACATCAAATGCTATCACTCATGGATGACTTTTCATGGTATAATCAGATAAGGATTGTGCCAGAGGACCAACATAAAATGGATTTCACATGTCCTTGGGGAACTTATTGCTAGAACGTCATGTTGTTGGGTCTAAAAATGCAGGAGCAACGTATCAAAGGGCAATGACAACCATCTTCCATGACCTCATCCACAAGACAATGGAGGAATATGTCAATGATGTACTTACAAAGTTGACACTTAGAAAAGATCATCTTCAAGTACTTGGACCCATATTTTACATAATGCAAGAATACAAGGTACGTTTAAATCCAAAGAAATGTGCATTCAGGGTCATAGCAAGGAAGTTCTTGGGATTCATTGTGTCCCATCGAGGCATAGAGGTTGACCTAGTGAAATTCAAAGCAATACTGGACATGTCGCCACCAACTAACCTAAGGAAACTAAGGGTTTTATAAGGTAGGCTCCAATCAATCAAGTGATTCATATCCCAACTAGCAGACAAGTTCCACCCATTTCAGCATCTACTACACAAGGATGTAAATTTTATGTGGACAAAATAGTGTGAAGAAGCATTCCAAAACTTCAAGGACTATCTACTCAAGTCTCCCATATTGGTGCCACCATTCCAAGGTAGGCCATTTCTTCTATATATCTCGGCAAATGAAATATCCTTAGGAGTGCTCCTAGCACAGCATGATGACCAAGGTAAGGAGAGATTCATCTACTATCTCAGTAGAACCTTGGTAGGATATGAGCTCAACTAAATGCCAATTCAAAATTCATTCTTAGCGGTGGTCTTTTCTTCTCAGAAGCTAAGGCATTAAATGATGAGCCATCAAACTAAGATCATAGTGCACATTGATCCTCTAAAGTATCTACTAAGCAAAGCAGCACTCACCAGACGACTTGCAAAGTGGGTAATGATCTTAAGCGAGTTTGACATTGAGTACGTAGATAGAAAATCCATCAAAGGGAAAGTAATTGCGGATCAATTAGTAGAGGCACCTATTCAGGATCATCAGCCTATCCTATCATACTTTCTAGATGAGTCTATTCTTACACTACAACTGGCTATAG
Organism: Thuja plicata; assembly: GCA_018584345.1. Taxonomy (NCBI): domain Eukaryota; kingdom Viridiplantae; phylum Streptophyta; class Pinopsida; order Cupressales; family Cupressaceae; genus Thuja; species Thuja plicata. The sequence goes on from MU225736.1 coordinate 1,876,168, forward strand.
AGATATGGCATTTATACTTTGATGGGTCATGCATGAACCATGGTGCAGGAGCAAGGATAGTACTCGTCACTCCAAACAATGATGCAATACCCAATCTTTCAGTCTCAAATTCCCGTGCACCAACAACATAGCTGAGTACAAATCTCTCATCATTAGAGTAAAGACAACAATTCAATGGAGAATCAAGAACCTTAAGGTCTATGGAGATTCATAGTTGGTCATTATCCAAGCCAACAATGACTATATGACAAAAGATGAGAAGCTAATACTATATAAATAATAGATGGATAGGTTGTGCACTAAGTTCCAATACATATTTTTCAAGAAAATATCAAGGACCCAAAATAAAGATGCAGATGTGATGGCTATCATAGAATCACTGATCGATATGCCAGGTAATGAAACTAGATTCTAGTTTCTAGTAGGGCAACTCATGATGTCATCACATTAGGCACCAACCACAGAATCAATGTGTGTCCTTGTTGGTCTTGAAACCCCATGGTACCATGACGTGTATAATTACCTCCAAAATAGTGTCTTACCTCCCAACTTGTCTAGGAAGCAGAAAAAGTCCCTCATCTGCCAAGCCTCTAGGTACACCATTCTTGCAACTACTCTATATAGACGAAGTCTAGATAGAATGCTATTACAATGTCTCACTTCCATAGAATCTCAGAGAGCTATGTATGAGGTACCTAAAGGAATTTGTGGAACCCACGGAGGTGGAAACAACTTAGCTAAAAATATCATCTGCATGGGGTACTACTGGTCCATAGTAGAGATAGATGCAAGAAAGTATGTACAAAGGTGTAGGAAATGTCAGATTCATGGAGACCTCATCCATGCACTAACTCAAGAACTAAATCCTATCACTTCACTATTACCATTTTCTATGTGGGGATTTGATCTAGTTGGCAAGATTACACCTTCTTCAACTAATGGACATAAATACATCATAGTAGCAATAGAGTACTTCACTAAATGGGTGGAAGAAATTCCCCTCACCTACATAACTGGAAAGAAGATCTCAATGTTCATACTCAACAATATCATCTGTCGATATGGAATTCCTCAAACCATCTTGACAGATCACGGTACACCTTTCCAAAACAAAGATGTTGAAGATATTTGTGAACAATTCCAAATCAAACAATCTTTCTCTTCATTCTATTATCCTCAAGGGAATGGTCAGGCTGAAGTGACAAACAAAACCATTTTGAAAATATTGAAGAAAATAGTTAATGAATCAGGGTGAGACTGCCATTTACAGCTTAGTCCTGCATTATGGGAATATAGAACTAGTGTGATAACACCCACTGGATCCACTCCTTTCTCCCTAGTATATGGATCAGAGGCGGTCCTACCCCTCAAAGTAGAAATCCCATCCCTGAGGATATCATTGAAGAACTTGATTTCAAATGAAGACTACAAAGTAGCAATGCTCAGTGAACTGGAACTATTAGGAGAAAGAAGACAAAATACATTCAACCACTTACAAGGCTATCAAAATAACCTTAGAAGGAACTATCATAAGAAAGTGAGGCCATGAAAATTAGATTTAGGAGACCTCATGCTCATGGAAAATCAAAAGAACCAAGCAGAGCGAATGAAACTAGGAAAGTTTGAGCCTAACTGGATAGGACCACATGTCATTGTCAACTCTACCCAAAGTGGGGCATACCAACTAGAAACACCGGAAGGAGATCATCTCTCTAGATACATAAATAGCATGAACCTCAAGAGGTTCTATGCTTAAGGTCTCAATGGTTAAGGCAACTATCTACATATCCAGAAAAAACCAAAAAATACAAAATGTTACCTTGGTGAAAACCTGGCAAACAAGTGCCTTAGCGACAAAAAAAAAATAAAAAAGCCAAAAAGTAAAGAGAAAAAAAATTTCTCTCTCAATGAAAACCTAGCAAACATGTACTATTGAGTAGGTACATTGGTGAAAACCTTGCAAACAGTCTCTGAGTGTTCAATTCCAGCTTCACCATCAATGATCTCCAAGATCAAAAGCTTGAGAAAACTTTGTATTAAAGACTAACTACCCAAGCTATATCTAGAAGCACAATCCCCCTCTAAGAACCAACACTTATCCATGGTTAGTACTGGTCCACCAAACTATGGGGTGATTCTAAATGTCCTAGAAAAATCCCTAAAAATCAGAAAGCTCATCAGAAATCCTAAAAAGATCAAAATGTCCTGAAAAAAAAATTGCAAAATCCCAAGCAATAAAACCAACTCGGTTATCAACAAAGCAAAGGGTGATCAAGCCAAGTCAATCAATGTAAAAATCATGAGCTTTGCAAATCAACATTGGGCCTATATGACATAGCTTTATCAATTTATCGAATCTCTCAGCAAGCAAACTGGCGACCAAGATAATCTATCAAATGTCAAAACCATTAGCTTTGTGAATCAGAATTGGGCCCATCTGACACAGCTTGATCAGCTACCAAAAATGATCAAAATCCAATCAATCAATCAATCATATCATATCAATCATCTTACATAGTGATGGATATGCTCAAAACTAGACAATTTGGTCTTATATGAGTCATCTATACTAAAACTAGACACAATCAAAGAAATCAAGCCTATCAATCCTATCAAAAGAGTTGAGCCAATCAAGAGTATTAAACTGAATCAAGGAACAATCAAAATGTTGACTAGGTCAGTCAGTCGGTCAGATGTCAGTCTATATTTTGCAGTTATGTTCTTACGCTACTCCAGGATCCACTAAGTGAGCAGAGTGGCTATGATAGATCATAACTTATTTTCTTTGATTTCTTTTTGTTGAATTTTCACTTCGATTCTGGGGCCATGATGATTTAGGATAAATGCGGTAGGCACTGTCACTTATCTACCAGCCATGCATTTCTATGATCTGAGCTTAACCTTGGGAAAGAATTGGAAATTCCTTCTCTGTTAACTACTTGTTTATTACCAAGAGTTCATAGTGGTATCCATATGGTCTGAGATCTGGGTGCATTGGAATTATATCTTGGTTATTTGTCTTTCTTTTCAAAATCAAGAGTTCATAGAGGTATCCAGATTGTCTGAGATCTGGGTGCATTGGAATTCTATCTTGGATTTTTGTCTTTCTTTTCAAAATCAAGAGTTCATAGCGGTATCCAGATGGTCTGAGATCTGGGTGCATTTGAGTTCTATCTTGGTTTTATGTCTTTCTTTTGAAAATCAAGAGTTCATAATGGTATCCAGATGGTCTAAGGTCTGGGTGCATTGGAATTCTATCTTGGTTTTATGTCTTTCTTTTCAAAATCAAGAGTTCATAGCGGTATCCAGATGGTCTAAGATCTAGGTGCATTGGAATTCTATCTTGGTTTTTTGTCTTTCTTTTCAAAATCAAGAGTTCATAGTAGTATCCAGATGGTCTGAGATCTGGGTACATTGGAATTCTATCTTGGTTTTATCTTTTTTTCGGATGGTCAGAGAACAAAGCGGTATCTAGATGGTCAGTATCTGGGTGCTTTTGGCTCTCTTTCTTTTCAAAATAGGGAACATAACTATATCTAGATGGTCAATATCTGGGTGCACTAAGTTCTCTTTCTATTTAATCTCTCTACTCCTTTTGGTTATCAAGAGGTCATAGTGGTATCCAGATGGTCTGAGATCTGGATGCATTGGACACTCTTCAAAATTTTAAAAAATATGCAATGATGACAAAAATTGGAAATACGACAGCGACTTGGGTCACTCATCCATTCTATCAATTCATATCTATCAATCGTCAACCATCATTTCTATCAATTGATCCTAGAGAACATTCCAAACTAACTTCCTTCTATCTAACACATGCATTACTCAGATATTTTGTGCATAGTAGATTGCATTCATTTATTGCATAAGGAAAATCCAAAACATGAGCATATTAGATCATATAATCAATGCATTCATCATCAATAACATCATAACTAACTTAGGAAAGCATTCATCATCATCATATAGTGATTCACATTTTAAAAAAATTAATGCTCATCTGACACATTTTCTATGCTTAATTTGTTGAGGGGGCATATAGTCCACCTGTTGTCACTAGGGCAAGCTGGGGTAGGAACAAAACAAAGAATCTTTGACACACTGTGACAAGCCACATTGCATCAAAGAGGGGCAAATGTAGACACCCTAAAATGGATAGACTTGTGACTTGATATTAAAAACACTAATTTTCATCTATTAATTAATGGTTTTTTAATCATTAATTAATCATCTATTTTCTTCTAAATTCATTTCATCTATTAATTAATGGTTTCTTAATCGTTAATTAATCATCTATTTTCTTCTAAATTTATTCCCCAAATCATCTAATCAAATTCCCAAAATTAATTAAATAATTAATTTTAATTAATTAATTAACCTTAATTGATTAATTGTCATTAATTAATTAATTAAATTCAATTTCCTATAGTTTAAATTGAAATATTTAAACTTACTAATTAAATTCTTCCAATTAAATTAATTTAATTTCATTCAATAAAGCAACTCTAAATCAAAAAGAATTCAATTATCTCACATGTTGAAAACTTTAATTTTAAAAATGAATTAAATAATCATATATGTTCAAAGAGATAATCCTTAATCAGATCACATGGGTTACTCCACCCATCTCTCTAGCTCACATGGGTAACTCCACCCATCTCTCTAGTTCACATGGGTAACTCCACCCATCTCTCCAGTTCACATGGGTAACTCCACCCACCTCTTCAGTTCTACAAGGTAACTCAAAATTAGCTCTTCAGTTAACCAAACTCTATCTCCTCTCTCCCAGTTGAAGAGGTAGAGTTTACTGATGGCTTCTCTAGTTCCCTTTGATCTCAACTGTTCATCTTTCTATCTCTGGGATTGATCTCAACTGTTCATCTCATTCTCAATTCCTATATAACAAACCTTTCATAACCATTTAAAAGATCCAGGATTTCAATCTTACGTGCACCATTACTCTATCTGATCGGTTCAAGCATCAAACCTTCTAGTGATCATACATCTATGATTTCAAGCTCACATGCGTCATTACACTGTCAGATTGGTTCAATCATCAAGCCTTCTTGCGATCATACATCTAGGATTTCAAGCTTACATGCACCATTACTCTGTCAGATTGGTTCAAGCATCAATCCTTCTTGTGATTATACATCCAGGATTTCAAGCTCACATACACCATTAATTTTTCAGATTGGTTCTAGCATTCAAGCCATCTTGCGATCACACACACATTTCAATTATCAAATTCTTGATGCTCCCAAGTCATAGATGCTTCCCACACCAATACTGAGCATCAAAAATAGTGTTTCGGAAGGAGTAGAGAGAGACAATAGAAGCTTCAATCAATTGGGTTTGCATTCATTTTTTTTCCTCTTCTTTGCTTGTATATTTTATTGATACGTTAAGTATTCATTATTAGTAGTTTTTGTATTGATTTCCCCAATGCAAACCGATGCTACTAACCCTCGTTGTTGGAAATTGAAGGAACCACGAATTCAACATGCGTACATTTTGGTGAATCTAACATGAAGTAAATAGCCTGAATATCTCTTGTAGACAATAGACAGAATCCTTTAGCCTTGGTTGTATGGTTACAAACCTCATTTCTCATCATTTTATCGATAATCATGTAATTTTGCAATTGCTGGTATTTTTCCACAATTGATGAAATAGTGCCGCAATTGACTAGTTTAATACCACAATTGATTGCAAGCTTTCACATTTATTTTTTGTCATTTTCTGAGTCTTTGTTTTCTTTCTCTGTGCCGCAAGTGTTGGTATTTCACCGCAATTGTTTTTGTACTGCCGCAATCAAATGAAAGTTGTCACAAATGAATGATCCAGACCAAAATTGACTTTTTTTTGCTTCATTCAGAAGTGCATTACCGCAATCACCTATAGATTTCCATAACTATCTATTATTTACCACAATCGCCAATGCATTACCACAATCGCCTGCAAAATTGCTTATCTAAACTCAAACTCCCTGTCTCTCTGTCTTAAAATATGATATTTTCTATGTTTCTGTGCAGGACTGGATGAATCACTGAGAATAGAGAAAGGTAAGCCTTGGTGAGTATCAATCATTTTTCAAACATTTCACATACTCTCATTTGTGAAATATTTTTGTGGTGCTAACTTTTCTAAACAAAGTAAACCTAAAATAATTTCACTTTTCAATTTGGTGCTTAAAAGGAAAATTGCATGCAATCATCTTGAACCTCACATTTACACTTTGGTGCTTTAAAATTAATGTGGAGGTTAATAATTGAAAAAAGCACTCGCTCACCTTAGAACACTGAAATATTCCAGCGTGATTGAGCGATAAGAACTATTTAATCATTAAAATATATTGCATTGCCTACTCACACATCAAAAAACACATTAGTCAAAACCTTTTCTAGCGAGCGATACTTTAAAACTTGACTTCCTCATGCACTCGCGTAGAAAAATACATGAACCAAAACCTTCAGTGAGTGAATGACTAACTTGACTTCATAATGACTCGCTCAGTCGCAGACTTAAAAGCTCATGACATAAAACAATCGTGATTGCACGATGTGCTAAAACTAACCTCTCGCTTACTCGCTAAACCAAAAATTAACAACTTAAGACCTCCGCGATTGAGTCATAAACAATAAACTTCATAATGTTGCGCAGTCGTTGATAAAAGGCTCAACTTATTATATATACCACGATTGCACGGTGAACATTTTGACCACCATGTCGCTCACTCACATAACAAATTTTCCTAAATCCAACATGACTGCGATTGCGCGATGACAAACCAAATAATGAATCGCTCACTCGTGGACTGAAAAGACCACTCAAAATGAATAGTGAAAATGTGCAATTAATCTTAACACAATAAAAATTGAATCCTTAACTAATTTTGAACCCTTTTAATCATAGAAAGACATAGATTTTGAACAAGAATACGTGGGAACAAGGCCAATGTTTAAAATTTGAAAATTTTCAATATACAATGCTAATAATGGCTCCGACTGGGGAAAGTTAATTACAAGATTAACATTAGAAACCAAAACTTTGGGAGGCAGACCACAAACTGAAACATAACTGTACATACACACACAACAAAACCAGAACTTAAAATAGGGAAACCTACTCTATTGTGCATGGAAAAAGAAAATTATGAGAAATAGTGCTTCAAGAATTGTCCATGCACTGGCAATTCCTATATCTCACCATTAGAGTCCTCTATGAGTCTTGACCATGAAAATTTTGAACTACGAAGGGGCCCATCCATAATGATTCAAACTTACCATGTTTTCCCTTTTCTTCTTTTCTAGCATTCCATTGAAGTACCATCTCATTTATCTAAAACTTTTTTTCAGTAGCTCCTTTATCAAATAGGTACTTAGACTATTGTTGGAGCTTCATATTTATTTTGTGTGCCTCTATTCTTGTTTCTTCTAATTCTACCAATTGATCCATCCTCTCCATCATGGGTTCTTGTTCTTCAAATTCTTCTTCTTGCATAAATTTATATACAAGTAACAAATTATTCAGAGGCAATCTTGCCTGAGTTCCATAAACCATTTCAAAAGGGGATACCCCTATTGCTCTTTTCACTGTTACCCTATCATCCCAAAGAGCTAACTTCAATTTAGAATGCCAAGATTTTTTTTTTCTTCTCCAAAATCCTCTTAATGATCTTCATGATGCTTTTATTGTTGGACTCAGTTTGTCCATTTTCTTGAGGATGATATGATGAGAAATAACATACAATAATGTCATAGTCTTCACAAAAATCTTTAAACTCCTCAGACCTAAAATACATGTTATTTTCCATGATTAACTTAGTAGGCACACCAAATTTTGTCAAAATATTATCCATTAAGAAATCCATTACCACCTTACTGGTTGCCCTTTTTGATGGGATTGCTTCTATCCATTTTGTGAAATAATCTGTAGCCACAAGAATCCAACTGTGGCCTCCATTGGATTTGTCTGTAAATTCACCAATAAAGTCAAGACCTCATTGGGCAAAAGGTGCTTCAACAGTCATTGGATTCAAAAGCAATGCTCCTGAAAAATTTATTTTAGAAGAGAACCTCTGGCAAGGTTCACATCTTTGTACAAACTTCTAAGTATCTTTAAAAGGAAAAGGCCAATAGAATCTAGCTCTAATAATTTTGTGAGTTGTGGTCTTGGCAAAGTAATTCCCCCCACACACACCACTATGCATTTCACTCAAGACCTTTTTAGATTTTGATTCATCTAGATAGAACAATATAATGTCATCCATGTTCTTCCAAAATAAATCACCTTGTATCAATACATATCTTTGAGTCTGCAATTTCAGAGTCCTTTTTTGATTATCTAACATGTGTTCTAGACACTTACTATTTTTCAAAAAAAAAATAACATGAGTATACCATGGCTACAATTCTATGATTGTATAACTCATATCCACTGCCTGTACATTATTAACTTGAGCCAATTCCATGTTTGTGTCAGTCATTAACATGGCCAAGCCCAAACCCCTTACCAATTTAGTAACTTGAATTTCCAGATCAAATTCTTGGATCCTATTGATCCATCGGCATCTCTTCCCTATAACTTTAGACTGAGACAATATATCTTTCACTATAGCATGTGGCACATAAGCAATTATCTTTGCACAAACTAAGTAAGGTCTAAAAACCTTGACTGCTTTGACTAAGGCATAAGTTGTTTTCTCCATTATCCCATAATTAAGTTATGTTGCCTGCAGAGACTTACTAAAAAATGCTATGGGATGTTCAAAACCTTCATCATCTTTTTGCAAAAGCACTGCAGCAATGGTATGAAATGAAGCAAAAGAAAATAGAGAAAAAAGGATTTTCATAATCTAGGGATCTTAACACTGGTGCTTGCTAAATAGCCATCTTTATTTCATCAAAAGCTAACTGAGATTCTTTGTCCCATTCAAACTTAGCATTTTTCTTTAGCAATTTAACAATGGGCTTCTCTATCTCAGCAAAGTTTGCAATGAACCTTCTTATAAAATTTATTTTCCCAAGGAAATATTGAACACCTTTGATATTTTTTGGGGGAAAGACCTGATTGATGGCTTCCACTCTTTCAAGATCAATTCTAACACCTTATTTTGACACTATATGTCCCAACAATTTACCTTCTGTCACAGCAAAGTGACATTTCTTTGGATTTAATGAAATCCCATACTCCAAAGCTTTAGTAAAAAATATATCCAAGTGTTTACAATGATCCTCGGCCCTTTTAGAATATGCAGTTAAATCATATTGATACACCACCATAATTATATTTACAAACTCTTTAAAAGCCACGTCCATGGCTCTTTGGAAGGTAGCTCCTACATTCATCAAGTCGAATGGAATTCTCACATAGACATATGTACCCCCATGGAGTAGTAAATATTATTTTAAACTATTCAGACTCTTGAACCAGTACCTAGTTATAACTAGAAAAACCATCCATCATGGACAAAAGTTCACAACTAGTCACTCTTTGTAGCATTGCTTCCATGTTTGACAAAGAGTAATTATCTTTCAAAGAAGCTACATTAAGGTTCTTTAAATCAACACATAGCCTGGTGTCTCCATTTTTTCTTTCTGACTGGGACTAAATTGGACACCCAAGAAGAATTTTTGATTGGTTTTATTATCCCACCCTCTCTGAGCTTTGTGAGCTCCTACTACATTTTGGGAGCCAGTAAAGGATTGAATGGCCTTTGTTTCTGTCTAAAAGGCTTAATATCATTTTTTAATGGGATTTCATGTTGAAAGAGATCTTCCCTATAAGCCTTAAGGTCTTCATAAGACCAAGCAAAAACATGTTTGAACCTTTTCAATAAGTTAATCAGATTCATTCTCACATGAGGATCCAATTTCTTTTCAATATATACAATCCTAGGAGCACATTCTGATCCCAGGTTTATCTCCTCAAACTCATCTGATTTGGCTGTAGACTTGTAGCACATATGACTATCATTGTCAGTAAACAATTCTTCCAATTGAGTCAATCCTTTAGGGATCTCATTTGTCTGCAACTGCAAAATCTCATTTCCAAATATGGTTTCTTTCCCATCAACAACTTCTATCAAATTATTACAGTCAATGATGTGAAATTCATAATTATTTACACATTGAATGAAATTAAGGATATCCTCATCATTTTCACAAACTTGCCAATTATATACATTATCAGGAATGGTAGGCCTAGTCTTGGTTTCCACAATAGACACTCCTGCTAATGTTAAGTCATCATTTTTCAAAGCTACATTAGCCAAAAAAAATTCCATGATATTCTTAGATCTTTCTATCTAATCAATGGAAAATGCATCAAAAAAATCAATGTTGTCCCATACAGCATGTTTATATTATTTTAGCCTATCATTTTTAGCAGCATATTTTGATCTAATTTTGGATATGACTAACTCTGAATCTCTGAAAACTCTTAAAAAATTAATGCCATGCTTGATTTCTATTTCTAATCCCAACAACAATACCTCATACTCAACTGTGTTATTTGTACATTGAAAGGAAAGCAAAAATGAGTACTTGAAAGTATTACCTAGTGGAGAGACAAATAATACTCCATCTCCTTAACCTTCTTTATAGCATGCTCCATCAAAATACATTTTCCAAAGTCCATTCTCCTGCAATTCCAATTCCTCTATTATGGGATCTGTATTTTTCAACTATGGTTGAATCTTTTCAACCTTAAAATTATGCATATCTACAACCATTAAAAAATTCAACATGTTTGGATTAACTTTCTCCACTAGAAGAGGAGCCCTAGGCTCTCGAAATAACTTAACTTCATTTCCATTCATAGAAATGGTTGCAAAGGACAAATCCAACTGTACATGTCCTCCCACTACTGTGGCCCATTGTCTTGATAGTAGCATCCCAAAATGGGGTTGAGTATCTACTACAACAATATTCATTTTGAGAATAGTTTCAAGAAATGTAGCTAGTTTGACCTCAATACCTTTCAAAGTCCCAATTACAGGCACCTCCCTATTATCCATGGTATAACATCTTCCTACAGTAGTATCAATCTTCAATCCAAATTCTTTCATTACACTGTAGGGCATTACATTAGCAGCAACTCCCGAATCTATCATACAATTTTTCAGTAACATGTTATTTATAAGCAATTTCAAATAAAAAGGATCAATTTGATCTGGCTCTTGAATAACCACACTTTCTACACAGAATGGGATTTCATCTTTTTCTTCTTTCTTTTCTCTTAATTCACAATTCAAACCAGTATTATCATGTATATCAGGCAAAGCAGATAGTAGTGAAAAAGCATCTTCTTGATGCTCTTTGATTTTGAACATCTCAATTAGAGGGACAGATACCTCATTTGGGATAAAGCTTGTTTCATATCAAAATTTTGGAAATTCATGACATTTTCAGAAGATATTTTACCTCTACTTTCTTTCAACTGTCTTTTTTTTTGTTCATTAGTAAGGGTAACTTTATTTTCCTTAACCGGAGTGTCCTTTGGTTCATCCTTTTCTACCTCTTTCTTTTTTGTTTCCTCCACATCATGTGTAGATTCTTCATTTATGACTTCTGTGATAGAAAGTGAACTAGGTTGGTTCCCACTTTGATCAACCTTTCTATTTCTAAGCTGATAGGAACTTCTTGCATGTGTGACAATAGCAATAGTAAGAAATCTTATCTCCTCATCATTAGGCATTCCAAATTGAACATGTTCTAATTTGGTGTTTGTATAATTTACTATTATTGGCACATTTTCTTCTAGCTCTTCCTCCGAGATGCCATTATCATCTTCAACAGTAAATGCACACATGTTTATTGTAGGTCTTTTATCACTACAGATTTCTTGTGTTCCAACATTTTCATGTGGCTCTACCATACCTTGAGCTACTGCACATTGATAAGGGGAATGAGGCATATTATAGGTCATGCACCAGGGAGTGTTCTCTACATTATGTGCATTGTTATTTTTTAATGGATCAGGGACTTCCTTATTCTTAGGATCAGTTTGTTCTTCTGGAAACGGTTTTCCATCTTTCCATTGGGTTTTATAAGGAAAATCTTGCAACCTATAAGGCTTATATTGTCTTTGATATTGTGGCCTATTATATTGAAACCCCTTTTCATTCTTGTCTACCTTAGCACCAAGATCTTTCACCACACTCACTAATTTATCCATTTTATCTTCTTCTTTTGGATTATTATTTGACTGTGTTTTTTACTCTTTCCAGAGTCTATTGTCATCTTATTTTCAAAGCTTACCAGAAAATCTTCTATTACTCTCTATGTTTATGGCCAATTTATATGCCTCTCTCATAGCCTGAGGGTCTTTATCTCTGAGAAAATAAGTTGTCTTCCCATCTAAAGCATTTCAGTAAGTGGTGAGGCATAAATTTTCATCCAGTATTAATACTTGGAACAACTTATACATAGCCTTTTGAAATCTAATGTTGAATTCGGCAATGCCTTCAGTTGGAAAAAAGTTCAAATTTTTAAATTCATTCAACATGAAGCCAAAATTTATCTTATCACCATACTGTTCCTTGAAACTTCTAAAAAACTCATCCCATGAGTAAATATTGTTATCAGGCAAACCTCGTTACCAATCTCTTGCATCCTCAATCAAAGACTGCACAAAAAATTTCATCATAGCATCCTCATCTCCAATCTCATTATCATTCATTGTATCTATGAAAAATTTTAGATGTTCCTTACCAGTTATAGCATTATTCCCACTGAATTTGGGAATCTTATCTTTGTTCTCATTAGGAATAGGGTTTGGTTGACCAAGGATACCATCAAAAAAATTGCCTATATCTTTCTAGATGAATAGGTCTTCTCTGAAAATTGGTACCAATATTGTAGCTACTATTACCAGTACCTACATTTTGCTGACTACTAGTATTGTTCAATCCACTCCCTCCTGGTTGTGATACAGCTCCTTGAGTTGCACCATATGTCTGGGTATTGGTATTACCACTAGTATTCTGAATACTAGAAGTATTTATAGGCATAGTTTGAGTAACTATAGTATTAAGCCCATGAAAACCATGAAATCCTTTATTTGCATCCTGAGCTGCCAATTTTATTTGGGAAACCCGCTTCTTCAAATTTTTTCTTTCAGTGATTGTATTTGTAATTTGTTCCTCTCTAGCCTCATCATTCTTCTTCTTGATAAGTAATACTTCATCTAATTCCCTTTTCGAAAGATTATTATCTCTGAGGACTTCTTCAATATCAAAACTGGAAGAACCATATATATTCATCAAATTATCTCCCTTTTGGTCTTCCACCCATTCATAAGGGATACCCGATGAACCTAGACATAAATTGCCCTTGTAATAGGAGGATGCTTCCCCTTTTTCTTGAAATACATTCTTTGATACAGGGGTAAATATATCATCAAAATAACCCGTGGTGTCAGACTCAAGATTCAAAGGTTCAATAGTTTCTTTCTCAAGAATGGTACCTAAGGGTTGACTTGGGCCTACAGATCTAGGATTCCAAGAGGTTTTGTTATAAGATTCTCCCTTCCTAGAATGGTTTCTCCTAGGACTTTTAGAAACATCACTCTCCGATGTTTCTTGAGAGTGATTCTTTGTGTTTGTCTTTGCATTCCTCATTCTATCTAAAATGAAATTTCACACACTTGATCTGCTAATGTTCCCCTTAGAAACACTATAACCAATTACTCATAGTCACCACCCAAAACACTTTGGGAATAAAATAATGAAATTTCACTTCAACAATGATATTAGAGGATATGACACAATAAGGTATAACACAACTTGTGATCTCAAAAACTAGATTTCAAGGAATTAATATATATGAAAAAGGATCTTCAAACTAACTTTTACACACATTTCTTGAAAGTCCCCAGTAGAGTCACCATTTTTTGTTTGTTCTTTTTCTTGCTGACATATGAAATACTCTTGGTGAACTTTCTCTATTTGTCCCAAACACTGATCAAGCAAGATACAGAATGACAGAAACATGGTTTTTAAACCTCTACACTTTGAGCTCCATAAAATTGGGTGGGAATACCCTTCTGACTTAGAACAATCAAATCACAAAATAATTCTAGCAGATATAAATGGAATTACAGAGACCAGTCTCTGCAATATTTATTTGACAGGTGTTAACATAATGATAAAGATCAATTTTAATGTGATAGTCACCTATTCCAATGGAAAACAGACCAGTGCTTTATCCTAGGGTATGGATTTACCATGAATACTCATGACCAATTTCTATGAATATGAACTTGGAATAACTATAGATCTTAAATGAAAATAGATACTCCTTGCATATCAACCTTCATATACATGATAAACTAATTCATCAAACTCATTAGATATTATGAACCTCACTAAAATAATCCTAATGTAATTTAAATCTTTCCTTGAAAGAATCCTAAGACAATTCTAAAATCTACCTTACAGACACCATAAATTGAACATTCCTTGAGCATTCATTTTAAATAAAATTTAGGACATAATAATGAAGACAAGTACTCAATCATAAGTCTCAAAACTATTGATGGATTCCATTTGTATTCATATCAAAATGTAATTACATCCAAACATAAGCTTTCAAAACCCTACTCAAAATATATTGGTCTTAAACCAAAGTTTATACAATTTAATCTTGTACTCCCAAATGAAAAATGGCTATCCTTTTCCCAGTAGTATTGGAATCCTTTAATAACTAAGGATGCAACAAGCTAAAAACTACATGGGAAAGATTTACAAAATCTTCGCAACAACTTTTACAACTGACAAAAAAACAAAATTAAAACAGAACACGGGTGGCACAATGTATGCGATGTTTGAACAAAATTTGATGTTGCACTTGAAAATATCTTTCTTATCCTTTCAGATTTTCTTCCCACCTATTCACCTCCTTGGTGGTGGGCCAATCAAAATTATTTTCCTGATCTAGCTTGGTAACAGCTTCTGTCCACCTGGCTTCCATAGTTGTTCTAGCTTCGGCAACAAACTTTGTCATATCTGTTTCAACCTTAAACAGTTTATCAATCATTTCATTATAATACTCTACATCAATATCCTTCTCCAAGCACTGTTTCATTTCCTCATCCTTGAATATTCCATCAAATTCTTCTTTCCAATCTGATTGTGGTTTTAACACACCTAATTCATCATAAATCTTTGGAACTAATGGAGGGCACTGGTTACCAAATAATTGCAGTTTGTTATCAATTAACCCAGCTTTTCCATTGAAGAAAGCATAAGTATCATTCACTTCATTAATCATCCCAATAGTTTTTGTGATTTTATCTAGAAAATCATCACTGTATAACATGATTGTCTTTAATTTGTCCATTAATGTATCTTTTCCTGACCAAGTTTTGAAAGTAGGTTCCAGAAATGTCATGGCTTCAGCAACTGTTCTCGAGGCTTCTTGTAGTGTTCCATATAGTGTATACACTATTTTAGTATTTTCCTTCAAAACATCAACCTGATGTTGTAGTATAGGCAATATAATAGACATAATATTATTATTTTGCCCCTGTGATAGCTCTTTAGATTGGCCTTCTGCCAGTGCTGAATCATCTTTGATTTCCACTGCAGCATCTGTTTTATCTTTTGATACTTCCTAGGGGATTGTATTCTTCTTTATTTCTTCCAATTCTTCCTTTAATTTTTCTATTTGTTCCTCCAGGGTGTGGTTATGAACCACAACTTCTTCATGTTTCTTGGCCAAAGCCATCATTTGACCAAAAGTTGTCTCGTATCTTTTTGACAAATCCTCTTTTTTTGCTAAATTCATGAAAGATACCTAAGTCATGAGCTAGGTGATCTTAGTATCACTGGTATTTTTCAAATTCCAAATCATTCTATCAGCTCTTTTTTCTTCCCTTATGGTCATAACCAAAGGATTCTATGTAGTAGGGGCCAAGGACCAAATGGCTAAAGTCTTAGATTTAGGATCAAATCATGATCCTTTCAACACCTCATCTAGTTCAAACTTTTTTTTCAACAAAGGATGTTCTTGCCTTCTGATTTGATAAATAATAAAAGTGTACTACAAGTCCCAGTCAGGCATTAACAACACCCCACTATTCTATACCAACAATCTGGCCTACTCCACAGTAATCAATTCACTCTCAGGATCATAATCTTGGAGTGTCTTCACAATTTCCTCATTCTTTTCTTCTTGTCCTTCACCTGTGATCAAGCTTTGCCTCAAATCCTTCTACTTCAATTTTATTAGGAAGCTTTTGAACTCTTCAGATTTTATGAATTCATCATCTTTGATTAATTCATTAGCCATCATCACTCTCTCATCGGATTCTCCAAACTGTATCATTTGGTTATCCCCATGACCTTCATCTTGCATCTCTTTCTGCATTTGCCTTTTCAATTTTCTAAAGTATTTTCCATGCTCTGCTATCACAGCTTTGGCCATACTTTTCCTATCCTGCACCATCTTGTGCTCTATTTTCTGTTTTTTCTTGGGTGGTTCTCTAGTGGAAGTAGCCTCTTCACCAACCTCTTCTTCTTCTTGATGTTGTTCTTCTTGTTTTTCCATGTGCTCCTGATCATGTAGTGCAATAGCGAGAGGAGATCCTTGGGATTGTGCATCTTCAGCACTGAACTCTGGTATTTGTGCCATCAATGTATCATATGATTTAAGTATTTTTTCCATTCTCTATGAGTATGGGAGGTAAGGGAAAAAACCAGAAAATGTTTTGTCTGACTCCTTCCACTTAGCTTCTTCCCTTAGAAGGTCTTTCGATTTTATTCTTCTCTCTTGGACCTCAACTTTATCCAACTTATTCCTCACAATATCCTCATCATCCAATGGCTCATGATCTCTGATTTTTTTCTAGGGAGTCATAGACTTCAAAGCTATCTTTATAAATTGTTTTGGATCACAGATTTTAACCAACATTGTGGACATTCTATATTGCTTTAGGAAATCATTGATCAAATAAAAAACTCTCTTCCCAATAGAGAAATCAAAACCTACCCATAACCTAGGGATAAAAGTACCCTTTCTATGTCCTTCTAAGAACTCTTTATCCACCCAAGTGATTTGTCAAATGAATTCTAAAAATGCAACCCTAAGAGGAACAAATTTAGGGAGAATGTGAGGTGGTTGTGAACAACCATATACCCTCATGACATTATCTTGGTCAAAGAAGAAAAAATCACCCCGGTTATGAGTAATTGGCCAATTTTGAACAAAATGCCAAGGTCTTAAAATCCTTCTAACCTCAATTGGTAATCTCTCCCTATTTGCTCCCAATAAATCAAAAATTGTATCCATAATCCAATTATAGAAACATACAAAAGATGAATTTGTAGAAGAGATATCCCATACCTAGGTCCACCTTTGAATTGGCATAATGACACCATATTCTGAATCAAACAATTTCAGCTCTTTATCTATGGACTCCCTGTTATAATAGAGAATCATAAACATTAAATGTGAGTAATGTTTAAATGTTGGTATAGGGGCATCTGACTGTATTTCCACCAATGCAGCATGTATAGCCTCAACTATGTATCCCACATAATCATAATCTGTATTGACCTTTGGGTGCTGGATATTCATGGCCATCATGAGCACATCTTAGGGCATAGTAGAATCTCCATCAAAACCTAGTACTCTGGTTAGGCCATACACTGTGCATTTCACATAATGTTGGAAGAGGGACAAGTCAAAAGGCGGTTGAACATTATCTGGGATTATCACCAGATGTCTATTTACCCTGGGCATGAATCTATGCATCTCATACTTCTTGATCAATTTCTCCCTCTTTTCATAATCCGCCTGTATCTTTTCTGAGTCAATTTCCATGCATAATGCACCAGTGATTCCAAAGACTTCTACTACTAATCTTCTATCTATGGATACTAGGGTCTCTTTGTTTTTCATCCTAATTACCCTAGCTACTGGGCAATAATTTTTAGCTAGTGCCTTTATAAGGCCTATATCAATATAGACATCAGGCACAATTAATTTTTCCATGTTCAATTCCCAAGGATTGCAAATAGGAACTGCTTTAACCCTATTATTCTAGAAATAATGGAAAATATTATTACTAGATAAATTGCGAGTAATAGGATTTTCGCACTGGCACCATCTATCCTTCCATTCATCCCAATTAGTTTTGTTTGTATTTAACGTTCCAGGCAACAGCTCATTAAATTCTTCCACATATTTCTTCACTACAACTTTCTTCTTCTCAGACCCCGGTGAGGCTGCACTGGTAGTAGCTTGACTTATCTTCTCTCTTAGAATGCAAACTCAAAATGAGCTCTGTTGCTTTCTCATAAATTTGCAAAGGCAAAAACAAGAGTTGTGTAGAAAACAAGCTCAATCATTCATATTTATAGCCATCAAATCAACATCTTGTCCACTTGAATGCAAATTCTTGCACTTGCAGTGTCATACAATCATCTTTTTGATACTAATGCTACCATTAATTCACACTCCTTCATCCTTGTTGGAAAATAGTATGCACTTTTTACCTTTTTGCATTTATAAACCAGGAATGATCTACTTGTCAAGTTGTTTCTCACTCTCTGTACAAGACTTGTATTTAAAAATGTCCTTGCGAGTGAGTGATAAGACCCTTTTTTACAAACATTCACACACTCGCGGTCTCTCTTTGTCTAGATTTGTTTCTTTTGTGACTGAGCGATGACCTAAATAGAAACTTGATCATTTAATAATCGCACACTCACTATCCCTTTATTATTTACATTTACATCTATGCAAGTGAGCGATGGCATACTTCCTTTCATCAATCACAGGCTTACTTCTTAACATTTCACTTTCTTCAAACCTGTGTGAGTGAGCGAGTACAAATCCATTACTCAAGATTTTCCTATTCACGCACTCGCTAGCCTCTAGCTCATCATGTTTGAATATGAGTGAGTGAGTGATGATTATAACTGATCATAAATTATTTCCTCTTGCACACTCGCCATGCCCTTTTGATCTTCTCTTTTACCTTTGTGAGTGAGCGATGATCCATTTCTTATAGCATATTTTAACCCGTCACTCACTCACACTTTAGAAATCCTTCATATTTCATCAGTCGCATACTCACTGACCCTTTTTGACTTGACCTTGTTCATTAGTGACTAGGTGACAACTTGCCCTTTTTACTTCATCGCGCACTCATGAGCTCCAAAACTTAAACAATAAATCACTAGCGAGTGAACGATAATAAACTTGATCTTTTAGTCGCACACTCACTCACCTCAGAACCTTGAAAGCTTCCAGTGTGATTGAGTGATAAGAACCATTTAATCATTAAAATATATTGCATCGCCTACTCGCACAGCAAAAAACACATTAGTCAAAACCTTTGCTAGCGAGCGATACTTTAAAACTTGACTTCCTCATGCACTCGCTCAGAAAAATACACGAACCAAAACCTTTAGTGAGTGAACGAGTGACTTGACTTCATAATGACTTGCTCAGTCATAGACATAAAAATCTCATGACATAAAAGAACCGTGATTGCGCGATGTGCTAAAACTAACGGCTCGCTTACTCGTTAAGCCCAAAAATAACAACCTAAGACCTTTATGATTAGGTGATAAACAATAAACTTCATAACGTTGTGCAGTCGCTAATAAAATACTTGACTTCTTATACACACTATGATTGTGCGATGAACATTTTGACCACCATGTCACTCACTCGCATAACAAATTTGCCTAACTCCAACATGACTGTGATTACGCGATGACATACCAAATAATGACTCGCTCACTCGCAGACTCAAAAGACCACTCAAAATGAATAGTGTGACTATGTTATTAAACTTAATACAAGACAAACCAAAGGATTAACCAATTTTGAACCCTTTTAATCATAGAAATACATAGATTTTGAACAAGAATACATGGGAACAAGGCCAATGTTTAAAATTCAAAAAATTTCAATATACAGTGCTAATAGGGTCATCGTGGTCTCCATACTCTTCAAAAAATACTTTCTTGAATTCTTCCCAATGAAAAATTGATGCATCTAGAAACCCCTTATGCCATTCCCTAGCATCATCCATCAATGATTACACAAAAAAATTCAAGTATATATCCTCATGTGGAACATCATGGTTCTCCATTGTATTTCCAAATGCTCTTATATGATTCTCTCTAGTCTGAACATTAATTCCTTAGAGCTTAGGAATGTAATTCTTCAAATCATTGAGTATATCATGAGGGGCTCCAACTATCCTAGATAAATCTAACTTCCTATACCTATCTATGTTCAAGGGGTCTCTCATGAAAGCATTCTGATCTGGTTGGTAGTTTTGTCCAATGTTTTGAGGGATGCAGTGATATTGGTTTTGGTATGTGTTGGCCTGATAATGATAAGTTGATGTTCGGGAGTTGTAAGGATGGTAATTTGACTGGTGAAATGGATACCCAAACTATTCATATTGACCTCTATAATAACTATTTCTTTTCTGGAAATGATTATTAATGAAATTTGGGGGTTGATAATTTAAGCTTCCTCCCTGGTTATATCCCCCATACAAAGAATTATTATGTACTTTATCTATATTTTGATTTATTCTTGTTTGGCCTCCTTGACTATCTTCTCCAGGTATGTCCATGGGCCTTGTCCCATCTTGATTAATTCTTTGAGAATATTTCTCAGAGGTAACAACACAAGGTATACTTATCTGATTTATTATATTCATTATTTCTTGGGACAATCTACTATTTTGTGACATTACTTTTAACTTCCCCATAGTACTCAAGAGGTCATGTAGCTAATTTTGGAATTATTGTTCAGTCTATACCTTCTGCACTTCCTGATCATCCATCTGCATACCATCTGAATTTCTACTTGATGTTTCAAGGGAGCTAAAATTGGGATGTTTTCTTAATCTGTCATTCATATGCATGTTTTCATTACAAGCCCTATTCACGTGAGTTAAGTTCATTTCTTCTTATGACATTCTATGTGAATTTTTTTTAGTCATTATAGGTAGACCACTTTCATCCAACTGGAGTCTAGGGTAATCAACCTCCCTATCAAGGGATCTTCTTCCTCTCTCAAATCCCATTGAGTTGTTCTTAGGATTACAGCTCTTTGATTTTCCTTTGCTTTGTCTAATTCTAATTTTTTATTTAACTCAATATTATTAATAGGTTTCCTTGTGCTAATGACCTCCTACCAAATATAAAAGATTGAGACTTAGAATATTTCAAAATCAAATGTCTTTGACTAGTTCTTTTGGATTCATAAATTATTTTTTCATTCATATACAAATGAGTTTATCTTTGTTAATTAGAGTCGCCACCTCAATATGAGGAATAGTTTATGCCAATTTTTTTAGTTCTTACTTCCAGGAGAGTACACTTCTTATGTCACCAAAGATTTTGGATGATATTTTTGCAATCACTCCCTAGCAGAGTCGCCAATTTGTTGGTTCCCAAATTAACAAATAGGAAAGCTCTGAGAGTATGCCAAAATCTATGTTTAAACCCTCCAACTGACTTGACCAACAAAAAGGTTTAACCAAATTGTGGTTAAACTCCCCTGCACTTAAATCTCTATAGGAGCTATGTGGGTACACCTTCTCACCAATTGAATCTTCAAGTTCATGCTTTTTATAGAAGATTTTATCTTCTATCTATATCCTACTTCTAATCTTTCAAAGTGGCATGCATCTTTGAAACAGATTGATTTGCTCACTAATTAATTACTTTTTAACTTTTGATTATCTTCTTTCCTTCTACTACTAATTATGTCTATATCCTACTATTATCTTGATATATGATCTATTTTACTTCTATCTATGCTTCTTACTTTCCTACTAAAAATATTATTTATGTTTTGAATGAGATTTAGACCAGTGCCTTCTTCTCTCTTGGGCTATAGAGATACTCTCTTCCAAACCCTAAGTATAACTCAATGAGACAATTTTTAAATCCTCTCATGGATGGATATTCTAGCTATCTATTCCTTAATTCTATATAACTATATGTCACCACCACAATTAGTGCAATGGAATTTAACTTTCATGTGAAAGACCAATTAGACAATAAACAAATGGATAATTATTCTCTCAAATGAAACTCGATGCTTGAATTCCCGTGATAACATATAAATTCTTCATAAGTGGATTTAAGATACAATAATTTACCTTAAATGATAATCATAGAGAACTATTCTAGATAAAAAAAATTCCACAACTCAATTAAGAAGGAAAGTATTGATTTATATTGCTTTAAAATTGAAAAGTATTTGCAGATTGTATCTATATTACTGAATTTCTATTTTTAGAATTACAAAATGATCTTCCTTATATATGGAATATTTAAGTCTTTTCAATTGAACATACATGTCCTTCTACATATAAACACATAACTTTAACGAACAACTAATTGCCTTTTAAAATAAACAAATCCAATTCTCCCAGATGATTAAATATATTCCTGATCTTTGTACACATTAATGTTGAGGCAAAAATGCATCATTACATATTCATGTCTATAAAAATTTTCTATAATCTTCATTAAATGAGGTTCCAAGTCATCATCAACTTTAATATCTTCAACAACCCTGGTCATACCATTAGCCAATTTGGCTTTCCATTTCTCTAGTGAGAGGAATGATCCATCATGTAGTATAGGAGGGAGTATATCAGTTTCTTCTCTTTCCAATCTATTAATATCATCCACTAGCTCCTTATGAAATCCTTCGTGAACCCTGAGCAACTCCTTTCCTTTAGTGAGATCATTTAGTGATAGTGAATCCCTTGTCTACAGTTTTTCTTCTAACCTTCCTTACAATCAAACATGTTCTTCAAGGACTTTCACTATCCCTATATAGGTATTCCAAAATTTTCCAGTGTGTTCCATCATGGTTTTGAAATGATGATTGATTATTTCAATTCTCAATTTATTTAATTTTCCTTCATTTCTTTCCTCCATGTCTTTTAATTTCTTTTCCATCTTTTGTGTTTTAATTCTCCAAAATGTGGCATCTTGAAGATCAACCACCACTCTCTATTCTTGTTCATAATCAAATGAGGGCTCTCCTCTCTTTATAGTTTGGGTATTATTCTCTCTTCCAATTAATTATGTGGCTCTCTCCAACTATTTCTAATTTTCTTCCTCTGAACGTTCATATGGAGACTTATATGTGTCTCTTTCTCTAACTAGTTGTTCAACCTAATCCTAGTTCAACCATGCTACATCCAAAGTCAATTTTACTATTATTTTAGGATCAATTTTCCCTATTTTTTGAATCATTATATGGCCAAATGCCTCCTCTATATCAACTAGAATACGCCTTTTGTCCCTAGGATATATGACCTACTAAAGTAGAGGCTTTTGACTTGGGTCATATCTAGACCCTATACAAATCCTATCCACTTCCTCTAGTATTACATTTTTCTCTGGATTTTCTTTCTTTACAAAACTATCAAATATAATAGGAGAATTCATGTCCCATCCTGGGAAAATTATTATACCTACTTCCTTTAGAATTTCCCTTCCCTATGAGGGTTCATGAAATTCATCTCATTCTCCACTTCCATTTGTAATTCATGTAATAATTCTTCTTTGTTTTCTACATTGTTTGCTCTTTCTCTAAACATTTTTCCCTTATACTGATATAAAAATGTTTTGAACTCAGAAGAATAAATAAAATCCTAGTTTGATACAAATTATTTATAGTCTAGGAATCTTTCATCCTCAACCCCCTCTATTTATACAGGACCCAACATGATCTCATTTGGGAACTCACTCTCAATTGGTGGTATCTGGACAGATGTATCCTCCCTTATGTGGTCATCATTATATCCAAATTCAACTATTGAAGCTAGTGAGAGGTGAGCCAAAGGTGTCACTTCTCTGATGTCTTTTGGTTTTTCTCTAAAAACATATAATGGAACATCATTCAAAATTTCCTACTTATGCTTAATCATCTTTTCTACTTTGACCACTAGATTCTCAATATCTTTCAATACTTGAAGATTAATCCTATTTTGATTGATCTTCCAGTTATAGGCTATGACAATTTTATCATAGAGGTCCTTCTTATCTATGGCTTCCTCTCTTTCCATATTTTTGGTCAAATCATCAATCAATACTGGCTCATGCTCAAATATCTTCAACTTTTGAGAAGATTTATCCTTTTGGATATATCTCTCTGGATCAAAATTCTTTCTAGGGTCACCCACTGACATATGATAGTCATATAACTTTAGTTTAACCAAAGCATAACTTTTGGTATTCTTCACCACAAAATCTTTGAAGGATAGTGATCCAGGCATTATGGACTGCATGTTGTGGGAACTAATATGCAAAGTACTAAAAGTAGATAATTGTATGATAATCTCCAAATATACAATTCTATTTGGAACAACCCTTGGTAGAATGTAAGGGCATCCATAAAATCCATAGGCTCTTATTTGGGTATGATCTTTAAAATAGTACCAACCTCCCCAATTATGATCTATCATACTCTCTTCAAAATCACTAGGCCTAAGGAACCTTTTTATCTCAAGTGATAATGAATGATCATTAGGTTATCCTAATAGTTTACATAATGGATTAAAAAATTATTCTTCAAAAAATACATACTGACCAAATATAAACCTCTGTTCCCATATGGAAAACCACAACTTCACAGGTTTGCGTAAACCAACCTTTTCATATTCCTTGATAGGAAATCCCTCCATCCACAACCCCATCTCATGTCCAATATATAAGAGCATGTGCATTATTAAGGAATAATGTTTGAAATGTATTTGGTTGGAGTCATTCTTCATTGTTCAAGCCCATGGTTAATCTTATCAGCCAAGTAGGAAGCATAATTGAAATCACTGGGATCTTTTGATTGTACATCAATAGCTAAACCATTACAGGAATATTCATCAAAGGAGAGGCTTTTATCCCAAGCACTTGTCCTACTGTGTAGTAGGTGCATTTAACATATGAGTGAAACAAATTGACATTGAATGGGGGTTTGTCTACTTCTTCAATTACAGAGAGATATCCTTCTATCCTAGGTCTATGCATAGGTAACCTCCATCTCTTGTATGCACTCTCAAGGGTGAAATATTCTTCTATGATTTTATGGATGTCAATATGGTTTTCACAATCCCAGTCCAATTCAAATACTTTTTCTATATACTACTTTTTTACTGGTAATATAGGGTTGTCATTATAATCAAATTTTTTTTTTTGTCACAGTATCATAATTTTCAATAAGGGTTTGCATCAATTATGTATTCACAAAGACATTTGGAACAACTAAATTGCCTAAATTTAGTTTTTAAGGGTTGATTATTGGTTCAAACCTATCCTTTCTCCTATAGTGAAACATGAATAGATCACACCCTCTCAACTCTGTCTATGTATCACCAAGCTCTTTGAATTTATCCTCCAATCCTTCCTCTCTAGGATTAATACATTTTTATCTATGTCTAGATGTTGGGAATTGGTATAATAAGTCTTGGTTCAAAGGCCAACCTCCCTCTTATGTCATTTAGGTTTTATATCTTCACTACTATTTGGTTTAGGGGGGTTTTTCTATTTCTTTGCCCTAGGGTTTTTAGATGACGAAGCTTCCATTTTTTAATTAAAAAAATAAAACCAATAAAGCTTCTACAACCTACTTGGTTTTCTGCTAGCCTGAATTGTGCTTGTCTACAAATGCTTCAATGATCTTTGCTTGATCGACTCTAAATTCTACTTCCAAATGCTCATGGCAAGGGAATTTATTTTCCATAATCTGGTATAAATAAGTTACACTTATGCAGTACTGTAATGTTCATTAATGATTTGATTTCAAATCTCTATGCTGATGTGACCTTTATTGACACTATGTTACTCGTGGAAAATGTATTTCTTTTCCCAATTTTGATGAAGTTCTTATTCACTTCTCTGGTATCATTTTCTTTGTTACAAAAAAAATGTCGATGAATTGACCTCCTGTTATATTGATGCAAGTTTATATGGTTTCAAGCAGTGATATCTTCGATGAAACCATCAATTCTTTCTTCAAAAATCTCCTTTTTGATATAGCTTTTACTTTTGTGTTACCTTTCTTTTGTTTTATCGATCCACATGTTTCATCGATAATAAGTTTCAGTGAAATGAATATGCCTTGTATCAATGTCCTTTTGTCAATGAACCCTTCATTCGCTAAGCCCGTGGAATGCTTTATTGATTCTCTATTTACTTGACAATTTTTTTTTCATGAAACAATAATGCTACTTATTTGAAATAGATCATTTTTGATGAAATACTTTGTTTCATAGAAACCCTTTCTTCTTTGTTAGATGTTGTATGTTTTTTCGATGAAATTTTTCTTTCTATCAAACTTTATGAGTCTCTCACCGATATGGTCCTTTATTTGTTTAAACAGTACCTTCTATGAAACCCCACATAGATTTCATCAATATGCTCTCTTTTGATTAAACTCCCATTTTGAACAAACCCTTTTATGTTGTTCCATCGATATATTATTTTCGGTGGAGCTTTGTGGTCATTTCATCAAAATGGGGATTTTTAATGTAATAATGGTTTATAAGGATCACCTTGTCCTTTGTTCAACATCTATCCTTTCATTGATAAATTTATTTTCAATAAAAGTTGTAACTTTTCCCGTTGAAAGATGCCTTTATGTATACATGTAACCACCCTAATTTGGTCTTCTCTAACCAGAGACCATATTTTCCCTAAGTGTGATCATGCCCCTAATTATGTCAAGACAATTGCTCAATTAATTGGCATAATTCATTTAAATCAATATAATATCCTAAAAATCAAAGTGATTTCATCTCTAACTCACATTAATTACATTAGCCTATTTACTTAAATCAAAACAATTATATACATGGCTAAGGTAATTAATTAAAAGGAATTAAATAAATATCCTAATTACAACTCCTCACTTGCAAAAGGGAAAGTCAACCCATTAGCCAATGAGAGTTAAATCAATTGGATCACCTCACATGGATCACCAAAGATTCAATCTCCACCTCTCTTCACAAATCAATCTTGACCTCTCATTCATCAAATTCTTCTATAAAAGGAATGAATTTTGAGCTCAATGGGCCCCTAATTTTAGAATTTCATTTTCAAACTTATGATTTCCTAATTTATTAATGCATTTTAGCTCAACATTCTTATAATTTCATAATATTTCATTTGGAGCACTAAAATGAACTTTACATTTACATTTAGCTTACATTTTACTTAAATCTTCCATTCTAAGCTTGTATATGTCACTGATTTAGGCATAATCTAAGGGAAATTATGATCTAGATTACACTAATCTTAGATAGGAAGCAATATGTCACTTTTAGTGATTTCTATGTGCTTTTCCTTTACTATTTCATATTTTATCACTAATCTAATGACATATTGAAGTGTTGTGTTGCAGCTTTTAGGTATAATAAATACACACACACACACTTCTAGCGCCCACCATGGGGAAAATCCTTAGATTTCTCCTTCTTTCTAAGTCTATTTTCACTCATTTGTGTTCTCTATTTTCAGGTACAGAGTCGCATTTAGTGACCAAATCTCGCCTTTAGTTGCAAAGGCTCGCATCTAGGAAATATCACCGCATCCCAGATTTCTAAACTCGCATCTAGGGAATCTCAGATCACATCCAATATATGCTCGCATTAGGTAATTCCTCCATCGCCTTTAGTTGTAAAGGATTGTTTCCAGGATCCTTAATCACATACTAGATTTCTAGGATCACATTCAGGAAATAAAGTCGCATTTGGTTAGCTTATTTGCAAATTTCAAAGTCTGACCACTAATCTTCTAACCATGACTTTTTTTTTGTTTTGAGCAGCCTAACATTTTCTTGCAAATTGTTGTCAAAGACTTTTTTGTTAAAATTTTGGAAAGCAATTACTAATTTGTGGTTTGCAGGTTTCCAAATCGTTCAACTTAACTGTCATCTTTCAAAGCTTTCAAACTTAAATACATTTTCTTTCATTTGATAAACTGATCAAGGATTATGCTCTTTTCCTTTAAGGAAAATCAGAAACTCAAAAGTTAATTTAAAATTTGATAATAATTTGGGGAAATGAAGAAACAAATTGTCTAAAGTTGAAAGTAATTGAACAAGCAAACTTATTTAATTTGGGTAAATTGAACAATCAAACTTTGCTTACATGTTTTGTCAATTCTTACAATAGGCACTTAATATCAGATTTAAACACATTACGTAGTCTAACTAGAGGATTTTCTCTTTTTCCCAAGTTGGAGAAATCAAAGACTCATCATGGGGGATTGAGATTTGAGTTATAAAATCTGAGGAAATGAACATTTTTTATGTTCTTGTGGGAGAAAAAGGCATGGAATAGGAGAGTATGATATTCTTCTTTCAAAAAATCAGAAATCTAGACTCCTAAGTTGCCAATCCTTTTTAAATGCTTTCAAAACATTAGAGGGTCTTCCGGTTGAGGAAAAAATCTCCCAGGAATGACCCAAGTGAGGACAGGTTTACGCCAACCCTTCCAACTCACTATAATCAATATGCTCCCTTGTATGCCAAAGCCTTGGAAGATGTAGTTGGTTTTGTTCTTGTAATTTTGACATCATTCCTTGAACATTCTTAAGTGTGTGTGGAGCGGAGCCACTTGAATCTCTCTTGCAAGACTACACAAATTTAAGAGCTCATAGGGCTATACGCATTAATTTTTCCTTATGCAATTCTATGGGGGATTATTGTGAATAGATACCCACAATTAAACAACACTTGTAGTCAAAATCAACCTGATTTATCTCTGAAAGGGTGATAGCCTTTGTGCAAGGAAAATAGTAATTTCCTCAAGGTACTCGTCATTTTGTGCCCTCACTTGCATTTGGAGTTGGCTAATACGACATCATGATTGGATTCATTGTGTGCTTGGTGATGGCCATATTCTAATTAGCATATGAGTGTGTACCTGAGTCTATGAACAAATATTTTCACTCTATGCCTAGAATCTAGGGAATAGGGATGTGTTTTGTCACCTTTATGAACATTGCTTGATGTGTCCTAAAAACTCACTAAAAATATAATATCCTTAAAACAAGCAACGAAATTCAATCTCTGACATACATGGTTTTCAAAACCTCTCTGGAAAGTCTCAGACAAACCCTGTTATCAGACAAAATTCCACATACTTCGAGACAAACTGACCCCAAAATTGCAAAAACATCATAGGCTCGCATCTGGTCAGTTTCATATCACATTTGGTTGCATAGGATCACATTCAGGGAACTTCATCGCATTTTTTAAATCATGGCTCGCATGTGGGAAATAGGATCACATTTTGTCTGCGTAAGCTTGCATCCTATATTTCAAAGCTTACATTTAGGGATTCACATCTAGGATAGTGGGTACTTGCACATGTGTCACTCACAGAAACTTAGTATTTTTGGATACCCTTTTGGCTCTTCAATCTGGTCCTACTTCTCTGGCTAGTCTACCTGTCGATGTTTCACAACTTTCTTAGAAGTCTACCTTGCATGTCCTTTTGGATTCTCACAATTGGTCCCAAAATGTGTGGTCTTTTCACTTACCAAAATCTCTTGATTCCCAGCTCACTATCAGGGCATTCTAACCCTCTAATGCTAGATTCACTCACTCAAAACAAACACAAACACTCTTTCACTACTTGAACACACCTATTTGGATAATTTGACATCCTATTGACATAATTGGAAAACCTTTGACAAATTTGAGACCCGGCTTTCATGGTTAACACAAGACGTAATCGATACCTTGCTAGTGACTCAGAGAGACCTCCTAGATTACTCAAGTTTCAATAAGGAGAGACATCTCACAATCCCCTATTTGATAAAAGCTCACCCAAAATGGAAGCACCTCATCAAGGATGGAGTGCATCTTTTGATGAATCTAGAGAAGAAGATGACGATAGAGAAAGACATGAAGAAGAAAAAAATCATGGTCATCCTTTGTTTGATTCGGATAGTGAAGAAGACATATCTAAAGAGGAGTATAACAAGATCAAACAAAGTAGGAAGTTCCAAAAGACCTTGGAAAAGATCATTGGTGAAGACAAAGAGAAATACTTCCTACACTTGGCTTCTCTTGGAGTCAAACTTATCAAACACTATGATGTTGAGAGACTAAAGGAAAAGGAGGTACAAACCCTTATTTCAATCCTTACAAAGAAATTAACCTAAATGCAAACAAAACTTGTGACACTCAAGAAAGAAAAGACCAAACCAATGAAAAAGTACTCTTTAGAACACATATGTCCATTTCCTTTTGACAAGAATATAAACATGGTTCCATTTCCTCCTAACATGGAAAGACTCAAATGCAACAAGTACATGGGAGAAACGGATCCACATGACCATGTTAGAGAATTTTTTTCTCTAATCATAGAGTACATGCATGAACCCACTTATCTAATGAGGCTATTTCTGGGAAGTCTAGGTGGAAATTCTATGGAATGGTTCTCCAAACTCACACCAATTGTGCTATTTCTGGGAAGTCTAGGTGGAAATGCTATGGAATGGTTCTGCAAACTCACACCAAGTGTGCAATCTTTTGAGCAGTTAATCTAGCTATTTGTCTAACATTACTCCTACAACATACAACATAACGTAACCATGATGGATCTTTGCAACACAAAGCAACGAACCGGTGATTCCTTTACACAATTTTTACAAAGGTAGAGGAGAATCTTTGCAAGTTACTCAAGAGAAATACCTGAATCTAAAAACATGGAAATCTTTATCAACAACTTGGTACCCGAAATGAACTATGTGTTACAAATGCATGATTCACCTAGTTTTGATAGAATGATCAAGAATGTTATTCGTGTCGAAGATGTCATGGTCAAGATAGGAGAAATCAGACTCCAAAGTGACAATAAATCTAAAAAATAAAATAACAAACCTAAATGGTGGAACAAGAACAAGAATGTTGTTAGTGATGGAGTGGTAGAAGCATCAAATGCAAATCCTAAACCAGCTATGTTCAATCTTACAAACATCTTACAAGAAAGTAAAGAAGCTAAGGTAACAACCACAATACCAAGAGAAAAATATGAGGCTAGCAAGAGTAAAACATGGACATCTAGACCTCAAAGAACATTTACTCCAATGGGATAACCTCTTGAGACAGTTTTGAAGACTCTCTTGGATAACAATGTTCTCACAATACCGGGTTCAAAACCATGGGAACCGAAAGTTAAACCAAGGTGGTGGAATGACAATGCATATTGTGTCTTTCATAAGAACAAAGGACATAAGACTAATGACTGTGTTAAGCTCAAACACGCTATACAAGACCTTATTGAGGGAGGAAAAATCAAAGTGGAAGGACATACCAGTAACGAAGATCACATATCATATAAAAAACCGTTCCCTAACTACAAAAAAGGGGAAGCTTCTAAAGGAAAAGGAAATGAATTTAATTACACCTACCCTCATAACGATAATATGATCAATATGTTGGACATAAAAAGTGAATCAATCAATGTGATCACTATCAAAGGTTCCCAAGACAAATTAACACATTCGAATGTAGTAACTCGAAGCCAAGCACAAATCATGATCAAAGGAGTTAGCTCCTCATCTAAGCAAGCGACATCCTCTAAAGAACCTATTGTCACAATTCCTAAACCAATAGTGACAAGAAAAATAGTTACTATACTATCTGAAAACTATAACTTGGTAGACCAATTGTAAAGGACCTCTTCTCAATTTTTTATATTTGAGTTATTAAATATCTCTTCAGTGCATAGGGAAGTTATTGAACAAGCCCTACATTCTGAAAATGTTCCAAAGGACATAGATGTAGAAAAGTTCCATGAAATGGTTAATCACATCTCAGCTCCACATTAACTCTCCTTTTCAAAAGAAGATGACAAGTCCTTAACTCATCCACATAACCAACCCCTTCACATTGAAGTATTGATTCACAAATCCTATGTAAAACATGTATTGATAGATGGAGGCACAGGGTTGAATATATGTATTCTTAGTCTAATTAATAAATTGGGTCTTTCAAAACAAATAATTGATTCAAGAAGTAAGATAACCATCAAGGCTTACGATGAAGATGAAAGATCATCCAAAGGGCTCATTGTTTTACCAATTAGAATAGGACCAGTTGAACGCAATGTGATTTTTCAAGTTATTGATCTACCATTGGCCTATAACATATTATTAGGGAGACCTTGGATACATGAAATGCAAGTAGTTCCATCTACTTACCATCAATGCATCAAATTCACACATAATGGGGTGGAAGTAACAATTCCTGCAGATTCAAGCTACACTTGCAAAAAAATTTAAGCAGACAGTATGGTTCCTCACAATAAGGAAGTCCCAAAAGAATCCATGCCCTAAACCTCTAAAGACATGGTGATGAGAAGCTTTGGAAAGACACTAAAACTTGAAGAAACTAGTATGCAGGAATATAAACTAGATATGATGCCATCATTGGCTAACATTCTTGTGTCTCCAAGATATTATGGGAAACCTTACCCATCTTTCATACCTACTACATCAAAAGAACAAGACATTCACAAACCAGCTGGTATAGCTAGAGCCTCTACTTCTCAAGAGGATGAAAAAGAACATAAAGCAGTATTGGATTGGCTCTATAAAGGAGAACAGAGATAAAATGAGGTAAAACATGTGGAGATATCAGTAGAAAATTATGGAAAAGTGTTAAGAATGGGAACACTAGGAGGGGGGGTGAATCAGTGTTCAGCAATTAATAATTTTCTACTTCTTGAAACTTAGCCCAATTACTTAAATACTAGAAATGAATAGCAAAGCATATAAAACCATAACACATAACACAAGATATGTTTACAGGGAAACCTTGGCAAGAGGAAAACCTCGGTGGGAATTAGTACCCACAAATAATTACACTAGTCTTATGAACTTGTTAGAGTTCCTTTGCCCTATTAGGAGCAGTCATTACAATGCTGAGTACAATGACCCTATTAGGAGTCTACAAACCTTGTTAAATGTGGATGGAACACTACCAGAGTTCACTTCTCAAATAAAAAGGCTACAACCTCCTGAATATTAGATACACACTATATCTGGAAAGGTGAACTGTTGTTATGACACTGCTATCTGATCAGTTCCTTTTGTGTGCTTTAACTCTAACCTCTGGTAGAGCTTTATATCATACTAAATATACTTCTTCTCTTCTATATCTGTCCAGTCTTTTTATCTTTCTTCCAAATTTTTTTCTCCATACAAAAATGCATGTTAATTATATATACAGGCCTTAATAGACATGACCAAAACTAATACTGAGTCAGCCTAAAATCAACATACACACAACGCTTCCAAATTAATTGGCTCAAGGGTGTTTGCATGAATGATAATAACATGATTAAAAACATACAACAATATGTGCATAGCCATTACAAAATAAATTAATACGCACTAAACAAAAATTATAGTCGGCTCCATGCTTTGTTCTGCTGAATTGCTAGTGACACTTAGACTTGTTGTAACTTCACCATACTAACATATCTGAACATGCGTGTATAGAATTAGCATAAAAATGTATACAAAAGATTATATCCAAAGGCACATACCATGACTCAATCATAATCACGTGTGTTGGTGCTCTGATCAACTGGTATATCTTTGTCTACACTATCTTCTATACTTAGCCAAATTATGATCTTCAAAGTTTATGAACTGACTCTCAATACTCCATATGACTTTTTTGCCATAATGACAACACAAAGCTATTCATATATATACAGTAAAGTTAACTTGCCAACAATCTCCCCCTTTGTCATTAATGGCAACAAAGGAATGTGGCCAAGTTACTAATCTTTGACTTAACACAAAAAACTACAATTATACTGATATAATTGTTGGAAAGCTACAATGTAAACAATTGTTGTTTTGTCATTGATGTCAAACCTTAAATGGTGAGACTATTGCTATCTATTTGAGTACCATATCTATTAATTGTTGAAGAATATTTTAAGGCAAGGATAACAAGAAGACTGAGTGAAATGGTTGAGTTATGAGAAATTACAAGGGTACTTGATCAGTTGGCACATTGGCAAAGTAATGTGTTGTTTATCTATAACACTAAGTCAAGATGACAGGTTACTGGGAACAGTATATGCCAAGAAAATTTTGTGTCGATCAAGCACCAGTGTATGTCAAGCATAATTTCTAAGTGTCGACCGAGCGCCAGTAAATTTCCAAGGAAAATAGTGATGACCGAGTGGAAGAACACAGTGTTTGCCGTGTAGCAGTATTTTGGTAATTGTTGAGATTTGAAATCTCTGGCCGACGTAATTGAATTTATTGGGATATGTAAAGTTAATTAAGGATAAGCATGATTGATCCACATTATTTAAATACATGGGTAACTGTAATTAATGCATGGATCCAAGATTTAATTAGTGATTTCTTTGGAGAAGTAAATTAAATATAAATGATGGTAAGATCTGTTAGATCTGACCTAACCTAAGATCTATGATCTTGATTAAGCGGCAAAGATTTATTTTACCTAGATGAAGAGGTATAAGATAACCTCAAGGGGTTATTCAAAATAGAGGAATGTGAAAAGTGTATGCAAGAGTATTGCATGGTTAATTGACTGATTGGCATGATCTAGCAGAGAAAGCTGAGCATAAAAGCAGAGAGTTGTGAAAGTGATTGCTAGACAGATTTCCAAGAAGATCTAAAGATTGAAATGAGAATGGAGGCCACTCATTGAATTATCATTAGAGCTGAATTGGATCTAGATTTGCAAATTAATTTGTATGTATTAGATCACACCTATTGATTACTTTCTAACCATTGCATCAGTCAAAATCCTCTAGCTAGGTTGACCTAACAGTCATTGAATAAATCCTTTGAGAAAGGTGACATTCAGGTGGAATGTTCTAAGACCTCTAACAAGGCCACTCCTGATAGGGTGATTAAATCCTTTAACCAGGTCACATTTAGCAATGTGTTTTTTGACCTTTAACAGGGTTGGCTCCTAGTAGAGCTCACTTCAGAAGAGTGAAAAATTGGTAGCATATTACTGGTGGTTTTTCCCAATTTGGGTTTCCATGTTAAATATTGGTGTCAACTTGTGTGAATGTTTATGTTGTGTTTTACTGTTAAGTTTCTACAAGTTGATTACATTTGAAGAGTAAACTGCATATTTATGTTGTTGACTTATGCTATTGTTGCCGAGCAGATCTGAGTTGTTTAAAGTGTTACAAAGTTTCAATTGGTACATCTAGACCTGAGGACAACTGATTCAACCCCCCCCCCTCTTAATTATTCTAAATTCATTCTAATAATTGGTATCAAAGCCTTGGTCTCTTGAAAATAGTTTGAAGGTACTTGGAGAAAAAGATCAAGATGTATAAAAAGGAGGTACCGAAGTTGAACAAAGATAACTTCCCTACATGGTAGATTTTGATTAAATTGTATCTAGCTGGTATTGGTGATGTTGCTAAGTTCTATATTGAACATGATTATGTATTCCTAACAACACCTCTCACTGCTGAACAGTTAAGAGAAAAGCAGGAACACAATCAAGCAATATTGGAGATTGCATCATCCCTGAGCTATCCTGAATTTGAAGACATAAAGAACTGTAAAAATCCAAAGAAGATATGGGATACCCTAACAACCATCTATGGAGGAGATACAAATGTGCTGAGAGCCAAATCTGAAAGTTTAAGAGGTAAGTTTGATGAAATGAAAATGCAAGAAGGAGAAAATATAGTTCAGTATTGTGGTAGGATAAAGGAAGTTGTGAATTATATTAGAGGAGCTAATGGAACCATTGATGATAACACCATTATGAGCAAGGTATTCAGGACTCTTCTTCCTGTATATTCTATTAGAGTCTCTGTAATTCAAGAATTAATATGTACTCCTAATAACAATTTGACTTTAGAAGGTCTAGTAGGCAGACTTACTGCATTTGAGATGTCAAATTTTGATAACTACACTCCACAAGCTATTGATTCTGGATTCAGATCATAGCCGGTCCTTAAAAAATCAAAGAAAGGAAAGAAATGTGTAAATAATGATAGTGATACTATAGATGATGATCTGGAAGAACTTGAGGCACTTATGGCAAGAAGACTATCTAGAGGAAAAGGAAAATTCAAAGCTAAAATTCCTATCATTTGTTTTTCATGTAACAAAGTCAGTCATATTGCCGCTAGATGTCCTGATAATAATGACAAAGATGAAAGAAGGGATAGCAAGTACAAAGACAGAAAGGATGACCAAGACTTCAAAGAGTATAAGGATTACAAAGACAAAGGTAAGAAATCTTTTTACATAGCTGAAGAATCTTTTGACAGTGGATCTGATAATTCTGATGAAAATGATATAGAAGTTGTGTATGTTTCTATGAAAGATGATTTTGATGATGATGAGAAAACTACATTAATTTCTTATATGAGAAAAGGTGACCATTGGATTATTGATAGTGGTTGTTCATATCACATGACTGGTGATAAGGATATATTTGAAACCTTAGATCAGTGCAATGGTGGTTATGTTAAATTTGTTAATGATGCACCATGTCTTGTTAAAGGGAAAGGATCAATTAAATTGACTAACAAGATCAGATGTGACAATGTATATTGGTTTGATGATCTTAACTATAATTTATTGAGTGTTGCACAGCTGAATACTTCTAGTTACAGAGTTGAGTTCCATCACAAGAACGCAAAGATCTATGATGCCACTGGAGAACTAGTTATAAAAGGTTGTGTCATGTAAACTTTGATAACTTGGTAAGCATAAGAAAGTTGAAAAAGGTTAGAGGGCTACCTAAGTTAAAGAAACCTGAAAATGCAATGTGTAAGCAATGTCAATTGGGAAAAATGACTAAATCTAGTTTCAAAAGCAAGACTCATACTTCTGAGGAAATTATAGAATTGGTTCATACTGACCTTTGTGGTTCCATTAGTGAGAAAAGTTATTGTGGAGATAGATATTTCATTCTATTTGTTGATGATTACTCTAGAATGATGACTGTTATGTTTTAAGATCTGACCGAGGAGGTGAGTTTATTTCTAATGAGTTTAACATGTTCTGCAATGACCGAGATATAAAAAGACAAATGTCTGCACCTAGGACACCACCACAGAATGGTATTGTTGAAAGAAGAAATAGATCTATCATGGACTGTACCAAAACACTAATGATGGAGAAAAATGTTGCACAAAAATATTGGAGAGAAGCTGTGAACACATCAGTCTATACCCTGAACAAAGTACAATTCAAGAAAGGTACTAATGCTACACCTTATGAGCTATGGTATGGATATGCACCTAATGTAAGATATTTCAAATTTTTTGGAAGCAAATGGTTCATACTGAAGGATAACAAAAATGGAAAAATTGATGCTAAAGGTGAGGAAGGCATATTTCTTGGCTATTCAACTAAAAGTAAAGCATATAAGTGTTTGAATTCTAACACTAACAAAATTGTGGAAAGTACAAATGTTATAATTGATGAATATGCAGAAAGAAATGAAGAAGAAAGCACACAGGAGCCTAAAAATTACAAATCATTTGCCTATCTGGATGAGGAAGATTCTAATGTATTACCTAAACTTGAGAATGCGGTTGTCGAGCAACGTCTAGCACCTGTCGATTCACCGAATGAGGTTGCCAGACAATAGGAGGTAATTGTCGAGCTATCTGATGGAGATGTTGAGACACATAATCAACCTAAATTGAATGTGAATAATGAATCTGAATCAAAGAAAGAACCTACTCAAGAAAATTATGTGAGAAGGCACCACACACCTGATCAAATCATAGGATCAAAGGATTCTATAGTTATGACAAGAAGTAAGTTGAGAGATGGTACATGCTTGTTATGTGATTTTGAGCCTAAAATAGTAAAAGATGCCTTAGAAAATGAAGACTGGATACAAGCCATGAATGAAGAGATTGAACAGATTAAGAAGAATAAGAATTTGACACTTGTACCTAGGTCGAATGACAAAATGGTAATTGATACTAAGTGGGTATTCAGAAATAAGTTGAATGAACATGGAGAAGTAACAAGGAATAAAGCTAGAATGGTATGCAAGGGATATGCACAAGAGGAAGGAATTGATTATGAGAAACATTCACCCTAGTTGCAAGATTGGAAGGAGTCAGAACCTTACTTGCATATGCAGCCTACAAAGGTTTTAAAGTTTATCAAATGGATGTAAAGTTAGCATTTCTAAATGGAATATTAGAAGAAGTGTATATTGAACAAGTTGATGGATTTGTTGAACCAAGAAAGAGGAACATGGTTTGCAGACTACACAAGGCACTATATGGACTGAAGTAAGCACCAAGAGCATGGTATGAGAGATTTCACAATTATCTGATAAAGATTGGATTCACAAGAACCAATGACAACAATAATCTGTATTTGAAGACAGAACAAAATAAAGGTACTTTACTAGCTGAAATTTTTGTTGATGACGTTATATTTGGTGGACAAGATGTGTTATGCCAAAAATTTGCAAAAGAGATGCAAACTGAATTTGAGATGTCTATGTTTGGTGAAATCAAATTCTTTGTTGGCCTACAAATATATCAAATGAAGAATGCTATCTACATTACTCAATCAAAATATGTCAAGGAGATACTATAAACTTTTTAAATGGAAGAATCAAAACTAGTGAGTACACTCGTGGCTACTAGACAAAAGTTAACAAAAAATGATGATACAAAAGAAGTGAATCAAACCCTTTACAGGTCAATGATTGGAAAGTTGCAATATGTTGTACATAATAGACCTGATATTGCTCTGGCTATTGGAATTGTTGCAATATTTTCTACCAATCCCAAGGAAACTCATATGATGACAGTAAAGAGAATTTTGAGATATTTGAAAGGGACATATGAATATGGTCTATATTACAAAAAGAATGATAAGTTTGAGCTTAGATTTTACACTGACTCTGATTGGGCTGGAAATGTGGATGACAGGAAAAGCACCATAGGTGGCTCATTTCTTTTTGGAAAGAGATTGGTTTCATGGACAAGCAAGAAATAGAATTGCACCTCATAATCTACAATTGAAGCCGAGTATGTGGCAGCAACAGTTAACTTCTCTAATATTGTGTGGTTGAAGATACTATTAAAAGGTATGAAAGAAGAGATCACTGAACCAGTTGTTATATATTGTGATAACACAAGTGCCATTAATATTTCTAAGAACCCTATGATGCACTCTAAGACAAAGCATATAGCTATCTAGTAGCATTACTTAAGGGAGCTAGTTCAACACAAGGAAGTGAGACTGGAATATGTGCATACTAAGGAACAGTTAGTAAAAATATTTACAAAATCACTACCCAAGGATGCTCATGAGTATATACAAGGTAAATTAGGGGTGATTCCCCTAACAAAGGATAATTATTTCAGAATGGAACTGTTGCATCAAATGTTATATTCAGAATATTTGACACATTGATGCACAGGAAGTCACACTTTAGGATGCTGCCTAAAGCTGTGAAAGATAGACAAGGATAGAAAAGAGGATCAATCATAAGCAAGATGATAGGAACAACATGATACTAAGTTACAATAGAAGAATCTGCATGATGAAGATGTCAACGTCTTTGGCATTGTTGTCAAAAAGGGAGATTTTACTGAAAGAGGGAGAGTTTACTATACTTAGAGAAAAAGGGAGATTCTACAGATGGACAAAAATAGAAAGATTTCAGTGTGATCACAGACATAGAGGGAGAAATCTTTTACAAAATGAGAATTAGAATGAAGCTAAAGACATTAATGAAGATTTGTTCATATCAAGGAACATAGGCAACCTTTTTGGATTGTATGGTAACTATGTTTGTAAAATTATTGTTTTAATGTTTAGTGTTGCCATCAATGCCAAAGAGGGAGATTGTTGGAAAGCTCCAATGTAAACAATTGTTGTTTTGTCATTGCCATCAAACCTTAACTGGTGAGACTATTGCTATATGTTTGAGTACCATATCTATTGATTGTTGAAGAAGATTTGAAGGAAAGGATAATAAGAAGACCGAGTGAAATGGTTGAGTTATGAGAAATTACAAGGGTACTTGATCAGTTGGCACATTGGCAAAGTAATGTGTTGTTTATCTATAACACTAAGTCAAGATGATAGTTTACTGGGAACAGTATATGCCGAGAAAAGTTTGTGGCGACCGAGAACTAGTGTATGCCGAGCATAATTTCTAAGTGTCGACCGAGCACCAATAAATTGCCGAGGAAAATAGTGATGACCGAGTGGAAGAACACAGTGTTGGCCGAGTAGCAGTATTTTGGTAATTGTTGAGATTTGAGATCTTTGGCTGAAATAATTGAATATATTGGGATATGTAAAGTTAATTAAGGATAAGCATGATTGGTCCACATTATTTAAATGCATGGGTAACACTAATTAATGCATGGATCCAAGATTTAATTAGTGTTTTCTTTGGAGAAGTAAATTAAATGTAAATGATGGTAAGATCTGTTGGATCTAACCTAACCTAAGATCTACGATCTTGATTAAATGAAAAAGATTTATTTTACCTAGATGAAGAGGTATAAGATAACCTCAAGGGGTTATTCAAAATAGAGGAATGTGAAAAGTGTATGTAAGAGGATTGCATGGTTAATTGACTGATTGGCATGATCTAGCAGAGAAGGTTGAGCGGGAAAGTAGAGAGTTGCGAAAGTGATTGCTTGACAAATTTCCAAGCAGATCTGAAGATTGAAATGAGAATGGAGGCCACTTAGTGAATTGGCATCAGAGCTAAATTGGATCTGGATTTGCAAAGTAAGTTGTACATATCAGATCACACCTGCTGATTACTTTCTAACCATTATATCATTCAAAATCCTTTAAGTAGGTTGACCTAACAGTCATTGAATAAATCCTTTGAGCAAGGTGACATTCAGGTGAAATGTTCTAAGACCTCTAACAAGGCCACTTTTGATAGGGTGATTAAATCCTTTAACCAAGTCACATTTAGCAATGTGTTTTGTAACCTTTAATAGGGCTGGCTCCTAGCAGAGCTCACTTCAGAAGAGTAAAAAATTAGTAGCATGTTACTGGTGGTTTTTCCCAATTTATGTTTCCACATTAAATACTAGTGTCAACTTGTGTGAATGTCTATGTTGTATTTTATTGTTAAGTTTCTACAAGCTTATTACATTTGAATAGTAAACTGCATATTTATGTTGTTGACTTATGCTATTTCTGTCGAGCAGATCTGAGTTGTTTAAAGTGCTATAAAGTTTCAATTGGTACATCTAGACTTGAGGATAACTGATTCACCCCCCCCTCGGTTATTCTAAATTCATTCTAATAATAATATCCTCGCATTGTACATCATATATTCATCTATATACACTACTCTCCTTCATACACTATACTCCCCCTTTGAAATTAATGAAAAAGGTGCCAAAAAATTAAAATCTCTAAGTTCTTACTCAGAGTACACATCTGGATATGCAATCTGAAGGTTTTTGACTTCCTGTTGCCAAAAAACCTTGAATGCATCTACAATCTGAAGATGGGTGCATAATGCATAAGTGAGTTTCTCCATCTTTACCAGAGCCATGTAGGGGCCTTGATCATATGTAGAAATATTTGCATCAATATGCCTGATATTCTGATTCAGTGCATTTAAGGAGGGCGCAAGTGCATTTCTTAGTTGTGTTTGTCTTTCCCTCATCTTGGTAATCTCTATCTTGGCTTTCACAATTTTATCTAACTGCCCTTGGTAAATGTTGTTATAAACATTGATGTCTTGAGAAGGGTCTTCAATTAATTTCCTTACAGCTGCAATCAAGATGTCTGCTTCCTTAATATTCTTGGTATGTTCTGAAGTGAGTTTATCTTTATCCATGCAGTTAGCTATCAATTTTCTACCTTTTGTTGCTAACTCTTTCAAAATTGCTTGACTAATCTCTAGTGAATTGAGATCTAATGAGAAATTATGTATTAACTCATCCAGCATTTTCTTATTGTACTCGTCTTCCGCAATTTTTGTTGTTGAGTCTACTAGACTTGTAAAATTTCCTTTGAAGCTTGACAAAATACTATTGACATCATCAACTGATTGAATATTTACTAATTTCTTGTTTGCAGGTACTAAGTTGTTTAAAATGCTAACTGATTCAAGAAAGAGAGGATTTATTATTACTTTCTTCTCTTTTTTTTTCACCATAGCCAATACACTTATCTTGATTGGATCTTCTTCTCCCCATGCATCTAGGCTTGTTGTATCAGAGGTCAAACTTGACAACAATGAAATAGATGGCTTGGTAGAAGGGATAAGGATTGCATTCTAACTTACATCCATACATTCACTCTTCATTGGGATCTCAACAGAGGGTGACACATTAGATTTATCTTCTTTTCCAATTACCTATCTTGAAGTGTCATTAGTTGGGATTTCATCTTCCTGCAAAGAGGCTTTATCACTACATAAAATCTCATCTTCTTCAGTACTCACAAAGGCTTCTTAAAACTTATTCAAATCATTATCTAAGGCTGACATGGTTATATCAACATCATTTATCATAATAGTTTCATCTATGTCTTTAACTATATCAGAGGGTGTTGAGACTTTAAGCGCAGAATCATGTGGACCTGTAATAGGCACATTAGGGATCTTTGATTCTTTTCCTTGATTGGAGGGAACTGGAGTAATTTTGGTTATAGACACATTTGAAGGGTACATGTGTCTTTCCAAAAACACTTTCTCAAATGCTTTCTCAGTCTCCTTTGCAACCAACTCATACTCTTTATTCATTATGTGTAGAGTTTTGGTCTTAGATCTTAGATGAGGCTTTACCAAATCCAATAGTATCAACTTCTCATCAAGTGAACAAACAGTAAAGAGGTCATCTAATGTCTTCTCTCTAATCCTTATATCCTCTTCTAAATCTTGTACTTTCAATGAGTAAAGTATGTTCCATATTTTATCTGGGATGACTGTCTTGTTGGAATTATATTGGAATGATGTACTGAGAGGGGAGGGATGAATCAGTACCACTAAAACTTTTCTTGGTTAGCCCATTAACCCTTAATCATTAGTTTGTAAATTATCTTATCTAACTGTTCATCTTTCTTTATGTATATGCAATCATATCATAAGTTCTTTAATATGTAACCATAAAAGAAACATTCATGAAAAAAGATAACACATGACACAAGATATGATATCACAAAAAACTCCTATTAGGAAGTAAAAAACTGTGGTGGGGATTGTTACCCACAAGACTTCACTATCTGCAGATAAGAAGGGGCCGATTAAGGCTTACAATTGGTCACTTCTGATGACCTACCCTATTAGGAGTATTACAGTGGAGACCTATTAAGATCTACTTTGTTTGAAGCTCTAGCAACACTGTTAAGTGTGCACTCTGTTAAGAGATTTGTAAAGAACGGTTAAGTCCACCTTCTACAAAATGATTTTAGATGTGATGCACTTGTTAGAATGAAACTACATAAGTCTTTGATCTGATGATGTATGCAATCTTCAATTGCTGATGACAGATCCAATAAAGCTTCCTATGTATGAGTAATCATCTTTCCATGATTGAATAATACCTTTTTCTGCTCGTCGGTATCCTCTATGTGTTCTTGACAACTGATATGATATTTTTTTGTACTTTGCATGAATTTTGCCTTCTACTCCTTAGATTCTCTTCGTGGATATCAATAATAATGAATTCACAACTCACAATTGATTAGAACATCTATTTATACTAAATTGTAGCTCAATTCTTGATTCACGCTTCGCAAGTTAACTCTAGATCCAAGGTTTACAACTTGACCTTGATCTTTAGTTAGATATTTTTTAGATCTATTAGGATGCTTTAAAACATTTACATAAAGCTTGCTTGACCCTCAAGTTATGATTTAAAACAAATTAAAACTCTATAAATAGAATTATAGTGCTTTATCTGACGCGTAAAACGCAAATCCACTATTTGTGGGTTCTTAACTAATAGTCAGTTTTCTTTATCATCGGTGTTCCTTTCTTGAACTAGTCATCGGGCATGCCTTTTCTGCTTCACTGGTTTTGTTCTCAAAACTGTATTGTCGGTGATGATCTCAATGTTATGTTATTGACCCGTCGGTGATGTCATGTTCACTTTGGGGGTGCAACACTTGTCAGTGTTCATCGGTCAATTTCATACTTAGCATTTTCTTGTGACCTTTTGTTCTGTCAGGTATGCTCATTGTCCACTGGTAATTCTTGTAATCTGCTGGTAATGCTTGTACCGATGATCTCTGTCAATTTTTTTCACTAAGTGTACTAATGGAAAAATTAATGTCATCAATCTCCCCCTTTGACATTAGTATCAAAAACTTGATATGTGCAACATACTGATTGTATTAGTATGTACACCTGTGTATACTCCTTCCTTAGTCATTTGAATGACTCCCCCTATGTATATATCGGTAAGTGTAAGTATATATACATATCCTTATGTACTTTTCTTTTCCCCTTTTTTTTGATATATATTATACATAACTATCTTTATATATCTATTCCTTTTGTACATACAAT
The DNA here is from genome assembly GCA_018584345.1 of Thuja plicata. Classification (NCBI taxonomy): domain Eukaryota; kingdom Viridiplantae; phylum Streptophyta; class Pinopsida; order Cupressales; family Cupressaceae; genus Thuja; species Thuja plicata. Next base: position 1,920,696 of record MU225736.1, read on the forward strand.
ATACATTCCCTTTCTATTCCTCCTTTTTTGATAATAAAGGCAAAGGTACTTACAGCTTTTCAAAAAGGTGGGAATGTGAAGACTTGATCTCCTCCATCATCTTTTCCCATTTATCCTTTAGCACTTCTAGAGCCATGTGCTCAAGTGATATCCTTACATGTATATCATAGATGTTGTCTACTATAGACATCTCTGGGGTTTCTATAAGGTTTCTCGCTTCAGAAATATGTTGTTGTAGAATAGTAAGATTAGGCATAATGTGTGCATGTAGTTCTGTAATCTCACCTCCTAGTTGTGTTTCAACATCCCTTATTTCTTGCCTTAGCCTGTTAGCCTCAATGACCTTTTGATGATGCACCTTGATACTATCTGCATTTGAGGTTAGGCTTTCTGCACTTGTTGTGACATTAGAATCTATCTCTGTTAACTTGTCACTATTTTATTTTGTAAAATTTTCAAGCGTGCACATCTTTTGAATCTAGTTAATTGCTTCAGCAATCATTGGCTCTAATTGATCAGTTAGTTCAGAGAGCTTTACCTTGTTTAGTGCCACTTCTTGGCTGATTTTATCAATTAACTTGTATTGATATTTCATTTCTGCTTGTTCTTCCATAGCTTGTTCTGCATCTATATTCTGGTCTGTGATTGCGTCGGTAAGAATAGCTATTTGTTCCTTAACTGTAGCATTTTCTTCAAGTTTTACCTCAGGAACACATTTTTGGAGAATGTCTCTTGCCTTATCAAGTGCCATTTTTTCCCTGTGTTCCTATATCATTTTCTTTTGAATGGCTTTCCTTTGACATAGCACTCCAAACTCTTGAAGTTTATCACTATCCAAAGTGGTAATATCCCAGTTTGGAACCTCTATTACTTCATCCAGTGTAACAACCAAAATGTCTTTCTTCAATGTTTTCTTTTTTTTCTTCTTTGGCTAGGTGGCAGATTGATGTACTACCATTTGTAAAGCTTGAGATTGGATTGACTTGGTAGGTGAGGGTTGAGAAGATGAAGCATCCTTTTGTATCTGTTGTGACTCCACCGGCTGGTTTGGTGAAGATGTCCCCTCATTTTCCTTAGGTGTATTAACAGTTGTATCTTCTTTAAGTTTTATTCCTTCATCCTGCTTGACTCCTTCACTTTTATCTTTTTCTTCACCCTTTCTCAGTGTATCCTTTGTTTTGTTATCAGCTTCTTTGTTTTGTTCTTTTGACACTTCTTGCTGATTGTCAGTCGCATCTTTCATTTTTGTATCTATATCCTTTTGAGAGTTGGATATATCTTTGTTTTCATCAGTACCCATGTCCTTGGGTATATTATCATCTTTCTTAGATGATTGATCTTGACTTGATTGAATATCAATAGCATCTATTAATATATTCATGTTTGTTAGTGTATTGACTGTTGCAGTGTCAATAGCTATATCTTGTCCATCGGTATTTCCCTTTGCAATATTTATGTCTTCATCCTTTTGTACTTCTACTGCAGGGTCTTGTCCTATAGTGGTATTGACAATGTTGTCTAACCATGATTCATCATTTATGTCATCATCTTGGTTACCTTTTATCGTTAACTCTTCTTTGGTAACTTCATCATCATCTAAACTGATGTGAATTGGACTTGCTTGTTGATTTTCCTCACTATTTTTAGGCCATTCTTCATCTATAATATCAATCTGTTTCTGGCTGGTTATTTGAACTTCTTCACTGTCTAACTCAGCTGTTGATTTATCTCTCTGATTGACAATTTCCTTCTCATAACTGCTCTCCTTAGTAGGATTGATTATCTTGCTCCATTTATCATGAGCTTCTTATTCTAGCTCTATAAACTTCTCTTCCAAAAATTTGTAAGCTCTCATTTTGGGTGAGAAAGTTTTCTCATATTTCTCCATTAATTCATTTATTTCTTCCCATTTTGATTCAGGAGGCATAAGAGAAACTAGTACTCTTTCTCTTATCCTTTTCTCCTCATGTAGTGCAAATGTGAACCTAGAAGATAGTCTAATCAACAGTTCTTGAGGAACATCATGTGTAGTGAACTGTAGTGGGACATAATAGTGTCTACACATTTTAGCTATAAGTGCATCTTCAATATTATTCTATTCTATAGAATCCCATCTCAACCATTTCCTAATCTTAGGATGTCCAATAGATGATGCTTCAAAAATGTACTTACATATTTTATCAGTGTTTTCAGTAGTTGATGTTGCCTTTGCAGTTTCCTTTTTTTGTTTGATTACAATGTCAGACTCATCCATAGCTGAGTCCTCTAAATCCTCAATTGTCTAAACAAATTTTCTCCTTTTGATAGGTTGCCTAACTAGTTGTTTTGCCTTTGATGTTTCAGGTTTCCTTTTATAGACCTTTCCTTTTGCCATGGGAGAAGGAGTTGCATCCTTTGTTGTTTGACTCCTTGTTCTTGATTTCTTAGGTGGAGGAGGAGGTGGTGAATCAAACTTTTCTTCCTCTAATTCATTTTTCTCTACTGTATCATCGATGGGTAGCTAGTCCTCGGTGATTTCCTCCTTACCCTCTTGTTTCTCTTCACCTTCCCTTTCTTCTTCTTCTTTAGAAGATATATTCAAGTTCTTTTTCAAATTCTTCACCATTCTTTTTTATTGTTTTACAGCCTTCTTGACAACAAGATTTGTTTTAATCTTTTTTTTGGCCTCTTGATAGGTGCCAAATCTTAGTTGTTTTTTGTCCACTGGTTCATTTAGTAGTGCCTCAATGCATTCATTGGCTAGTCCTGCTTTGATTTCATATTCTAACTTTGAAAGCCATGATTTCCTAGGTACTACTGCTTGGATATACGTGAAAACTGTATCTACCATGAAACATATGTTCTCTCTGTGTTCCTCTATCAGACTTTTAGGAATTCTTGTTCTATCTTGCAACATTTCCTTAATGGTTTTGAAATACTCATGCATAACATTATCAAAATTTGTTCCTAGTGATTTTATGAATTCACCTATCTGAATGGTTATGGGTCTACTTGTGTCCCATACAACTTTTCCTATGGAAGGAAAATATTCATCAAAGTAAAATAATATGCACATTATGAGGGAACCAAACTTACAAGTGTTTGTCCTTAAAGATCTTATTGTGCACATGTTCTCCTCTAGTTGATGTAACAGGATCTCTGCAAGATCCATCTTCTTTCCCTATTTGATGATCTTGTATGTTGTGCTCATAGCGGCACTTGATATGCTATTCATTCTTATTTCTTGGAAGATTTTATATCCAATGACACATGCTCCAAACTTCAGCTCTACATCGGTAATGGTGATGACCTTTAGTGCTCTTTTATCTGATTTAGCAGCAGTCAGTTTTTCCACTTTTTCCAAAGATGGGTGCTTGTGAGCTTGTGTTTTATTGGTTGTAGGATAACTTGTGATGGCATGAATAACATCCTTTGTTATTGGCTTTGGCTTATTTAGCCATAGAGTCTTGTTGTGAACTCTGCTAAGGACAATCTTTATCCATTCTGTTTTGAATACTTTGGGAAAATGCAGTGCATTTGTGAGTCCCTTTACTTCCAGATGTCTATGCTCTTCTTTGAGTTTTCTAGCATCATCACATTGTGCCCTATAGGCATTATCTAGGTCTAGATCTCCTATTTCTGAGATCTTGCAGTGAATATGGGACTTTACATCCTCTACCAGCAAAACCCTAGGAGGGATACTGGAGAATGCTCCAGAATCGTCAGGTTGTGAAGCTATTTCAGGGTGTAGCTTGTATTTTGGTTCAGCAAATGTGCCTTTCCTGATAAGCTTGAAGGATTTCTTCTTATCTTCCTTAATCTTCTCTACTCTAGAAGTTGATGCCATCGTATCACAAAAATTTAGGGCTTTTCACAAATAAAATAGTGTGGTCAGTGAGTGTGATTACTTACGGATTCTCTATGATTGCCTGTGAATGTGAATGCTTTGTGTCAAATTGATTTCTGCTGGGTCGCTCTCCAAATTTCTCTTAAATCACTCTGCTCTACTCTACTAGAAAATAGCAGGTGCAAAAATGAGTTTTTCGTCAAGGTTTTATAACCTTTTTGTGCCCTAAGTTGTCATTAATGCTTACCGACTTGTTAGTATATTAAGATTGAGTTCATTGGTAGAGACATTCATAACATCTTCGGTGTCTGTGCAAAGTGTTGGGGTTGCTAGCGACTTTGGTGACTTCACCGATGATTATTGGTGAGGTTGAGAAGACAGCTTTTGTTGACTCAACATTCACCGATGTCTGTCAGTTTACACTTAGCTTGTGTAATTACCAATACATTCTGGTAAGTAGTGATAAATTTTCTGTGTGTGTTTACTGATGCAAAGTGTGCCCAATAACCGATGGTTTCTTTTCAATATTTTGAGCAAACAATAATATTTTGCATCTTTATTCATGCTTATATTACAATATGAACTATGTGTAATGGAACCGATGCATAGTATAACTTGTCATAATGTAGTTCCATACTTACTTGTGCAATCTAGTTGGATGTAGTGATGTCACCGAATCCATTGGATGGGGTGTCACCATTTGCATTGCTTGTTCCATCACCTTCTGTAATTGTGGATTTTACCCACATCTTGTTTCTCATTCTCTTGATGTTATCAATGGTATTTCCATTTGGATGTGTACTTGTGTCTGTCATTCAATCTTTGCAATCTTTTATCACATGTCCAACCTTATGACAATAAAAACATGCCATACCTGGATTGGTCCAACCTCTTGACCTTCTGGTCCACTTTCTCATACAGTTGGTAGCAATATGACCATACCTTCCACATGCTATGCAATTTACCCATGTGTTATAGTCCCAAACATATGAGTTACCTACTCTTGTTGGTTTGTATCTTTTATCAGTTTCCTTTGGTGTCCATGCCTTATTGTTCTTTTCCAGCATTCTTTATGTGTATGCCCATTCATCTTGCAGGTAGGACAGTTCTTGTCCATATAGGTTTTTCTCTTTATATTTTTCACTTTAGATCTACACTCATGTGCCTTGTGTCCTTTCTTTTGACATTTATAATAATTATCAATAAAAGTAGATTGATCTTGAGAAATACCTTTCATTTTGCTTCTGCAAATGTTTGAGGTGTGGCCTAGTTTTCCATAGTGATTGCATGACAGCTTCTTGGATCTTGGGGTTGTGAAAGCATTCCTTTGATCTAGTTGATTAGAAGATTAACCATTCTTGTTGTACCCTAATCCTATGTAGTTGTTGAATCTTCTCTGTCCATCAAGAAAATCATCCATCCTTTTGTTGCTATCTTCATCTTTTTTGATCAATTTGTTGTGTTGATTTTGGACTTTGATTTCTTGTTTCAATTTTTCATTCTCTTCTCTTAGCTCACCAATGATCTGTATTCTTTCAATGAGTTCTATATTTAATCTATTTTCTTCTTGACTCATAAGAATAATATGGTTGGTAACTTCATGGCGATGCTCAGTAAGTCTTTGAATTTCTGATTCTTTTTCTTGTAGCTTCTCTGTTATTTTCCTCCTATCATCAATGGCTAGTGTTCTTTCATTTTCATCTTTTCTTGCATCATTCATGACATCGATCATTTTCACCATTTGAGTTTATTGATCGATTTGCAGCATCCTGATTTGATCTTTTAGATGTAGATTGACCTCTTGTAGACTTGTAATTTCCTCTACTGATGCATCTGAAGCTTTGCTTGTTGATGATTTGTCTATATCAAAGTAATCTTGTATTTCTAGTTCTTTGTAGTCTTTTTCATTCAGCCTGGTTGCCATAATCTTTCTTTCATCAAGAAGTTTTCTTATTTTGATTCTTGCCTCTTTATACTGCTCATAGTTTATTTGCATCTGTAACTGCTCATTCTCAATAGTCATATCCAGTTTATACTTTTCCATTTCTCTGATCTTTTCTCTTAAGTCTTTAAGCTTTTCAAGAAGAAGACATAGCTCTGATACCAATTGTTGGAATTATATTGGAATGATGTACTGAGAGGGGAGTGGTGAATCAGTACCACTAAAACTTTTCTTGGTTATCCCATTAACCCTTAATCATCAGTTTGTAAATTATCTTATCTAACTGTTCATATTTCTTTATGTATATGCAATCATATCATAAGTTCTTTAATATGTAACCATAAAAGAAACATTCATGAAAATAGAT
>MU225736.1:1936452-1947410 GCA_018584345.1 Thuja plicata
CCTTAATAGCCTTTCCATAAACAAGTATATCTTTGATAGCTTGGAACAGTGGGATTTGAATATTCATATTTTTCAGCTGCTCAATAATATCAAATGTTTCTTCCTCTTGGGGTATAGGTTTTTCTTTGTTTAGCCTATGTGGAAAGGGTGGATTTGAAGTGTGGATAGTAGTTTTGCTGGGTATATCAGTCGGCTGACTAGTATTTGGCAATGTGGCTTCTGGAAGTAGTGTTGCAGGAGTGTCTGCAACTTCTGTAATAATAGGATATTCAGGTGTAGGTAGGGTGGTACCAGACCTCAAATGGATATTAGCTATCTCTAATGAGTAAGTAGGGCACTACTGAGTGTCAGTAGTGTACATTTGTTGCTGCTGATGTTTGTTGTTTGGATTTGGCTATGGTTGAGCAGGCAATTGGGTTGGCTTTGGATTAGCATTAGTTTCTATAGGAGGTGGAATTATTGCAGGTGGTTGCACTGTAGGTGGTAATTGTGGACAGCCAGAATTTTGGTTAGGCCACTGTGGAGGCCCCCTCCATTAATTAGTTTGCTGCCAATTTCCTTGTAGTGGTTGCCATTGATTCTGCTGATTAGGCCACTAGTTATTTTGCTGATTTTGCCATTGGTTATTTTTTTGATTTTGCCACTAATTATTTTTTTGATTTGGCCACTGGTTATTTTGTTGTTTAGGCCATTGGTTATTTTGCTAGTTTGGCCACTGAGGTTGAGAGTACTGAGAAGTGTTCTGATAATTTTGGTTTTTCCACTTATTATTGTTAAAATTTGAAAATTATAGAGGATCTTGTGGCATACCTTGTCATGAAGCCCATGGTCAACATTGAGCAATGAAGAAAACTTGATCATTGTCTCCTTCTATCTTCATGTAGTCAATTGGCAAATGTTGATTTTTCAGGTTTGCTACCAGCTTACATCCACAGTCTTTCTTTTGTTTGCGGCAGTGTGGACAGTACTCAGCCAATTGTGATTCAGCTTCTGCATGCTTCTTCTTGGCAGTCATTGTGTCAAGATGTGTAGCTACATCGTTTACAATATCTTACTTGAAATCCACGAACAAATTGGATATCTCCAACTTTGAAACACCCGAACCAATCCCTTTTGTGACTATGGGCCGGTATCCTCTGCCTTTCTTCACAGTTGACCTTGAGTAGTTGAGACAGATTTTCTTGAGGTCATCCCAAGAAGATTGGGATATGTCTCCACCAGCCATCAAGTCTAATGCATCTAGACAGTTTCCGTTTACCCCTCTCAAGAAGACTAGTTTCTGTGAATCCTCTGCCAGTACATGCTGGGGATTCTTCTGTATTGTGTACAAGAAATGTGAAACATAGTCCTCCAATGCTTCATCTTCCTTTTGAGACATCCTAAAGATATCATCTCCTTTTGGGTCACTGCCTTTGCAATAATATTTATATTTCTGCAGAAACAACATATGCATCTCATCCCAGGTACCTGTCGCATTGGCTACTAAGCCCATGAACCATCGTAATGCTGACTCTTTTAGTGTTGCAGGAAACAACTTGAGCTTATGGGCATCGGTATTGTAGTCAAAGCTTCGATAGAGTATGTCAAACTCAAACAAGAAAGTGTCAAGATCCTCAGTTATAAGACCATAAAACTTTGGAAGAGAAGCTATGGGTATATTTTTTAGATTAGCATTGTTTATAAGGCTTGGGAGAGGAAATGGGAAAGTAGGGTGTGCCATTACTGGAGGTATTTGATTATGGGGTTTCTGCTGGAAAGGAGCATTAGCTACTGGAGTGTTAGTAATAGGTGGATTTGGGCAGGAATTATCTAGAAAGCTGGCCAAGATTTCTACAAAAGATCAGAAGCTTCTTATATCAAGTGGTTCTGCTCTGGAGGAAGATGCTGCAGGAAAGTTGGGGCTTGTGTCTTCAAAGGGTAACTCAACTTCTTTAACTTCCTCGTTCAAATTAGCAGGCTCTGGTGGGAGAAATCTACCATATTCATCTCGTCACCTTTCTCTTCGATGCATGCAATTGAATTCTTCACACTTGTGAAGCAATTTTTAGGGATACAAATCTAAAAACTAACTAGGAATGAAAAAATGACTCAAAAATGTTCCTAGCTTGACACCATCCCCGGCAACGGCGCCAAAAATGAACCGCCTCACAATAGGTGTGGAATAATCATGCTCAAGGCCTTTCTTAGGAATGGTTTATTCAATCTAAGGACTACTTCTCCCATTATGAGGTGCATTTAACTTGTCAACCCAGGGACGTATACTTGAAATGGTTAGCACGATATGTGCACTAGGTTCCTTAAGGAGTCATTCTGCTTATGTTGTAGGAAGGTAAAAATGCATAAAAGAAACCTACACTAGTGCTGCAGAAAAAGAATGCATTTATCTCCTTACTAAAATGAATGCTAGAAATTTCAAACTTCTACTTAAACCTATACTTTAGCCTAGAACATCCATTATAACTATTCTTGTTGATGCTACAGGAACACTCACAAGGTACGATGCTGCAGGAAGAAATTGTAACTTCTATTTGAAATACTGGAAATGCTGGAAATGCTAGAAATGCTGGAAATGAAATCTATTCTATTCTAACCTATTCCACCTCCCAAGTGGGCCCCCTTGGTCAGTTTCTACTAAACTATTAACACAGAATGTAAACCAAGAACTACTTCATTGTATTTCAAAAACTCATTACATAGAAACAAGACATGGAACTTGAAATAGATTGCTGTAAGATACAACAGTTTTCTTCCAAAAACTTCTTTCTCTAATTTTCCTAGCTAACTTCAAACTATCGGTCCAATCACTATATATAGAGGATCGAACACTTATTACAAAATAGAAAAGAAACTATCTTGCTGAAAACATGCCAGAGAAGAAGATGGAAATGCAACAGCCCTGGGTGTGGGTAATAAAGCTCAGGCGACCAGTTCAACATAATAAAGTGCAGAGGGAATATAGCAACACTACATCCCTGCATCCTAGAATAATGGCTCCATTGTAGCAGCTGTGTTTCCTGGTGTTGTAATGATCACTCCGCCGTAGCTGGTCCTCAACAGTCTTCCTTGAATGTTGTCGACCACTCTCCAGCCGCTTTCTCTCCTATCAAGTTAGTTATGATGTGGAAATATTCATGCAACAAGCTTAATCAAATTAAATCCAAATATTAGAACATAGATTATGATGGTTTTATGAAATACTGCACTATATGTATAATATTAGCAAAATATGTCACAAACATCTACCCATGGTTTATCAGTTCTATCTAGACTTTATCACAAGTTTTAACTGGCTAGGATCTCAAATGTTTTGTCAGAAACTAGAACAAAGTATTTAAAATTATACAAAATAAAGGCAATAATTTGGCCTTATCAGCCTTCATCAACAATTCTAGTTCTCAAAATTTCCAAACTAGGTATGAATCCTACCTCAGGAGGTGCTTGAGTATTCTTTACTTTTCTTTGAGTTGTCCTTGAGGATGGGTGGCTTGTGTAGATTTTCTTCCTTCTTCTGGCTAGCTTGCTTGGTATAGAGGACAGAGAGGAATCCAGATCAATTGTGGTCGAGGGCGCAGAGGTTCTCTCTTCAGAATTATTCCTTTTTCTCTTTTGAATATCATCAGATTTTTTAGTCTTGACTTCTGCAGGTGTACTCTCAAGTTCCTTAGCAATTTTAGCTTCCCTTGCTTTGTCTAGGTCTGCTTGGGTGACACCATGAATTTTTAGAATATTAGAGGTAATCCTTGATGCTTTCCTCTTATTTTTTGCACTATAAATGATAGAATCAACTTGTCTTTTCTTTTCTCTACATGTGCCCCATCTAGGCTCATTTGGATCTTTAGGTGCAGATAGAAGGACTTGTGCATATCCTTCTAGCATATGTTCATCTACCTAATAACCAAGTGGATGAATCCATTTAGTTTTAGGTTCAACTACTTCCATGCATGTAGAATCTGTTTCCACCATAAAATATATAGTATCCTTGTATTTTTCAACTATGTTCTTAGGTATTCCGAACCTTTTCTGCATCTTAATTCTGAATTTCTTGATCTCCATATCCATATGATCCTTAAGAGTGCTTTCAGATGTAGCTTTCAATGAAATCTGAGGTAATGTAGGTTTATTTTTGTATAGGTAAAGGTTAGAAACCTTGCCAACAATGTGAAAGTACATGTATATGATTAAAGAACCAAATCTGAATATTTTTCTTTTGTCATGTTTTATATCTCTAATGTTCTCTATCAACTGTGTGTGCAAGATCTCACAAAGGTTGTAGTGAGTGTTATCTTTCACTATCCTTATGGTTTCCATAATTGTAGCTACAGATACATTTTTTAATCTACTTACGTGCTAAAATTTGTATCCAAGAACCATAGCAATGAGTTTAATATCTTTTTCTTCTATGGGCTCAATAGTCATAATGTGCTTATCACTCCTAGACTTACATGCCTGCTCAATCTGTTTCTTGACATATTTTCCTGTGGGAAGAAGGGGACCATTTTTAGAGAATCCATTCATCTCATGGATGAGATCAGCTGTAATGTGAATAGGGACTTAACCAATCCAAAATAGATCATCATGAATCCTACGGAGTAAAATCTTAATCCATTCTGATTCATAAAACTCATGCGCATTCGCATGCTCAATAATAGGGTTTTTTGAGAGATGTGAGAATTCATTCTTGAATGGACAATCAAGGTTACTCATAGATATCATAAGTGACATTATGTTGTCTTCACCTACAGAATCCTTCTTATAGTAAATGTAAGCATGAATATCTTAGACATGCACGACTCCTAACGGAGTCTTGGAAAATGCCCCTTCAACATCATCTAACACTGACTTGAATGGATTCTTTTTAAACACATATATCTTCTTTTCATTGATCTCAAAGAATACATGAGTTGCCATTACTTACTTGCCTAATCGCTCAAATAGGGTTCCAAAAGGAGTTCTAAAATGACGTGTCTGAGCTAGGGTTCCACGAAAACTTTAACTCTCTTTGTTGATTAAACAATGACAATCCTTCAACACTCGGATGCTCAAATCTCCTGTGCTTTTCAAATGCTCAATCTCAAATGTAGAAGTGAAGATAATAGGTCTTTGGTGACTTATAAATTGAATTTCTACAATTAATGCTCATTTTCGTAAGATGGGTTTCAGTTGTGAATTCCAAACTCATTTCCTACTGTAATTAAAACTGTGCACTCTTGCATACTGCTTCAATTTGTAACCAAGTACATAAAACCAAAGGCACATACTCAGGGGTGAGTATACCAACTGCATAGGGGTTTAGATCTTGTCTAGCTCCCCCTATGACCAACAGGGTCATTTATCTAGAAGCGGAAGGTGCATCCATTACAGATGCGTCTACCACTTTGTCAACACCGTCATCTTTCTTTACTTTAACCCAAATCTTGCTTGAATATTCTGTAGATTTCACAAACTTAACTTCTCTAGATTCTTCAAATAGAGATCCTTGAGACTTATTACGTATTTCTTTTCTTTGTGCTCTAGATCTGCAAAACCTTGAGATGTGTCAAACCTTGTTACAAGAGTAACAAATGACTGGAGGTCTTGAATTTCTAGGTGTATTGATACGAGTTACCATACTACATTGTTTAGTTGTGTGATTATTGTAATTGCATATCTGACATGTAGTATTCTGAGAACTTTTTTGTGGTTGACTTCTTTGATTATGTTGTGTCTGACTTCTTTGATTTGATCTACAATGTATAGCTCTATGACCAAATTTATTGCATGAATAACAATAGCCATTGAAAGGTCTTACCTCTTTACAATCTCTTGCTATATGTCCTTGCTTGTTATAGGCATAACAAGTTCAACTAATTGGCTTGGGTTCATCTTTAGGTGGTTCTTCTTTAGCTTCTGCATGATTCTTAGTTGTCTTTGCTTCTGTAGATTCTTCTGGTGCTTCATTTCTATCTTGCATTGCATTGATTTGAATTTGTGTTTCATTATATCCAATACAAATGGTATCACCTCTTAACTTCTGTGCATAAATCTGTGATCGTATTAGATCAGATTTTGTGTGTAATTTGTCAATATGATTCTTGACTTCTGTAAACTCAGATTCTATATTTTTATTGATGTTCTCCAACTCCAAGATTTTCAAGTTTGCTTGCATAAGTTCTGTAACTACCCTAATTTGGTCTGCTCTGACCATGGACCCTATTTTTCCTAAGTGTGATCATACCCCCAATTATTTCAAGACAATTCTTCAAATTACTAGCATAATTTAGTCAAATCAAATTTAATCTCCTAAGTGATTTAATCACTAAATTACATTAATTGCCTTCGCCAATCAAATCAAATCAATTCAATTATATCAATACAAATCAAAACATGGCTAAGTTAATTAATTAAAAGGAATTAAATAAAATCTTAATTATACCTCATCACTTGCAAAAGCCAATACCCCTAGCCTAATTAATTTAATTAATTGGCTATTGTCCTAATTAATTACCAAAAGAAACCAAAAGATTAAATAATTAATTTCCCTATTATTGAATGAATATATTAATTATGATTTATTTCATTAATATTCCCTTTAACCCCTAAACCCAACCTACCTCAACCACCTTACCCTGGGTTCAAACTAATCCCAACCCCTTCACCCATGCTAAGCCTAATTCTAATCTTAATCCTATCCTAACCCACTTCCTAATGATGTCACATTCCTAATTTTGTGATTAGGAATTCAACTCATTCCAAAAAGTCCACATTCTCAAGCTCCCCTTCCCTTAAAGTCCACTTTCTCAAGCTTGGACTTATACTCTCACCATGCCTCTTTAATGCTCTCATAAATGCGTCATTAAATTCTTATATCCCCACCATGCCTCATTAATGATATCCTCATTAATGCCTCTTACATCCTCCATTAATGTTTCTTACACCTTCATTAATGGCTTCCTCTCTCCTCTCACTCCTAATTTCTTCTATAAATAGAATGAGTTTTAAGCTCAATGGGCCCTTAATTTTGGATTGTTGAAAGCATTGTTATGTTGTTCATATTATTAGGAATTTACATTGTATTGTAGCTTTCATGTTATGCATTGTTATAATCTTCATTTTTAGAGCTTAAAATGCATAGTTCTTGAGCATGTAGAATAGTTTCATTTGAATCTTTCACTCTAGGTTGTATATGTCACTGACAAATGCATAATCTGAGGGCAATTATGGCATTTTTCATACTCCTCCTAGATAAGAAGCAATAGGTTGATTTTCGTGATTGGTATGTTTGCTAACCATTGTTTTTCACTAATGCAATGACTTATTGAAGTGTTGTGTTGCAGCTACAGGAACCACAAAATAACACACATATTTCAAGTACTATGTTTTCATAATTTAGGAATATCTGACATTAGCCAATCAAATCAAAACATGGCTAAGATAATTAATTAAAAGAAATTAAATAAAATCCTAATTATATCTCATCACTTGCAAAAGCCAAATCCCCTAGCCTAATTAATTTAATTAATTGGCTATTGTCCTAATTAATTACCAAAAGCTTAAATAATTAATTTCCCCTATTATTGAATGAATATATTAATATAATTCATTTCATTAATATTCCCTTTAACCCCTAACCTAACCTACCTCAACCACTTTAACCCCTGGGTTCAAACTAATTCCAACCGCTTCACCCATGCTAAGCCTAAATTTAATCTTAATCCCATCTTAACCCACTTCCTAATGATGTCACATTCCTAATTTTGTGATTAGTAATTCAACTCATTCCAAAAAGTCCACATTCTCAAGCTCCCCTTCCCTCAACGTCCACTTTCTCAAGCTTGGACTTACACCCTCGCCATGCCTCTTTAATGCTCTCATAAATGCATCATTAAATGTTTATATCCCCACCATGCCTCATTAATGATATCCTCATTAATGCCTCTTACATCCTCCATTAATGCATCAATCAAATTCTTGCTTGAAACAACATTAAAATGACTTCGTTATCAAAAAACTAAAGGCATGATGGTTCCTTGACTAAGTTAGAACTGTTGGATTGAAGGTTTTGATTCTCACAAACTGGATATCCTATGTCTACTTTTTCTTAGATTCTTATTAAAGCTCCTGAAAACTTTGTACTGACCTTCGTTCGATCAAGTTCAAAGTCAGTATTATCAATTTTTGGACGACAACCAAGTTCAGAATTGGTATCTTTAAAATCTTTGCTTATTGACCTTTGTTCGATCAAGTTCAAAGTCAATTCTACCAGTTTAGTTCAATCAAGTGCGAGACTGATCTTATCACACATTTCGTTTGATCATGAGCAAAATTCTTAAAAAAATTTAAGTCAACATCAAAAAATTTCTTTGAATCAATGTGTTGCTCGCACATCTATTCAAAGAGGGGAAAATGTAACCACCCTAATTTGGTCTTCTCTGACCATGGACCCTATTTTTCCTAAGTGTGATCATACCCCCAATTATGTCAAGACAATTCTTCAAATTAATGGCATAATTCTTTCAAATCAAATTTAATCTCCTAAGTGATTTAATCACTAAATTACATTAATTGTCTTAGCCAATCAAATCAAATCAATTCAATTCTATCAAAACAAATCAAAACATGGCTAAGGTAATTAATTAAAAAGAATTAAATAAAATCTTAATTATACCTCATCACTTGCAAAAGCCAAAACCCCTAGCCTAATTAATTTAATTAATTGGCTATTGTCCTAATTAATTACCAAAAGCAACCAAAAGCTTAAATAATTAATTTCCCTATTATTGAATGAATATATTAATTTAATTCATTTCATTAATATTTCCTTTAACCCCTAAACCAAACTTACCTCAACCACCTTACCTTGGGTTCAAACTAATCCCAACCCCTTCACCCATGCTAAGCCTAATTTTAATCTTAATCCCATCCTAACCCACTTCCTAATGATGTCACATTCCTAATTTTATGATTAGGAATTCAACTCATTCCAAAAAGTCCACATTCTCAAGCTCCCCTTCCCTCAAAGTCCACTTTCTCAAGCTTGGACTTACAATCTTACCATGCCTCTTTAATGCTCTCATAAATGCATCATTAAATGCTTATATCCCCACCATGCCTCATTAATGATACCCTCATTAATGCCTCTTACATCCTCCATTAATGCTTTTTACACCTTCATTAATGGCTTCCTCTCTCCTCTCACTCCTAATTTCTTCTATAAATAGAATGAGTTTTAAGCTCAATGGGTCCTTAATTTGGATTGTTGAAAGCATTTTTATGTTGTTCATATTCTTAGGAATTTACATTGCATTGTAGCTTTCATGTTATGCATTTTTATAATCTTCATTTTTAGAGCTTAAAATGCATAGTTCTTGAGCCCGTAGAATAGTTTCATTTGAATCTTTCATTCTAGGTTGTCTATGTCATTGACAAATGCATAATCTGAGGCCAATTATAGCATTTTTCATACTCCTCCTCGATAGGAAACAATAGGTCAATTTTAGTGATTGATATGCTTCTTAACCATTATTTTTCACTAATGCAATGACTTATTGAAGTGTCGTGTTGCAGCTACAGGAACCACAAAATAACACACACAAGTTCTTCATCTAATTGTTTGTTTTCTTTAGTCTTTTGTTCAAGAGTTGCCTGGTTATTAGTTATCTATTCATCCAAATCTTCAATCTGATCCTTCAGAGACATGTTTTCTTCATTCAACTTTTTGACCATTTTTCCCAAATCATTCGTACAACAATCTTTCAAATCTTTTCTCAGTTTCTTGATGAATACTTGTGAGCCATTGACTTTCAATTTTAGTTCTTCATTTTCTTTTCCAAATCTGTCAAGATCTTCAAGAGCTTCTTGAAGATTTTTCTTTAGATGTTTCACTTCTGCTGAATCCATGATCTCCTCAAGTGGTTAAACTTCTCTTAGAGGACCAAAGCTCTGATACCAATTGTTAAGAATGGGAACACTGAGAGGGGGGATGAATCAGTGTTCAACAATTAATAATTTTCTACTTCTTGAAACTTAGCCCAATTAATTAAATACTGGAAATGAATAGAAAATCATATAAAACCATAACACATAACACAAGATATGTTTACGGGGAAACCTTGGCCAGAGGAAAACCCCGGTGGGAATTAGTACCCACAAATAATTGCACTAGTCTTATGAACTTGTTAGAGTTCCTTTTCCCTGTTAGGAGTAGTCATTACAATGCTAAGTACAATGACCCTGTTAGGAGTCTACAAACCCTTTTAAAGGTGGATGGAACACTACCAGAGATCACTACTCAAAGAAGAAGGCTACAACCTCCTAAATATCAGATACACGCTATATCTGGAAAGGTGAACTGTTGTTATGACACTATTGTCTGATCAGTTCCTTTTGTGTGCTTTAACTCTAACCTCTAGTAGAGATTTATCTCATACTGAATATACTTCTTCTCTTCTGTATCTATCTATTCTTTTTATCTTTCTTCCATTTTTTTTCTCCATACGAAAATACATGTCAAGTATATATACATGCCTTAATAGACGCGACTAAAACTAAGATTGAGTCAGCCTAAAATCAACATACACAATGCCTCCAAATTAATTGGCTTAAGCATGTTTACATGAATGATAATAACATGATTACAAACTGTATGCCTCTCTCTCTGGTTTCCCACAGCTTTCCAAGGGCAGGGGTTAGTAGCCAAGGTTCACAAGTGAATGCAAATCAAGTACACAATAACTACTAAACGAATAACAGATACGCAAGCAATAAAATGTACAAACAACAAAAAGGAAGACAAACGAATGCAAACCCTTCGATGCTTGAAGCTTCTATTGTTTCTCTCTACTCCTTTCAAAACGATGTTCTTGATGCTCAGTATTGGCTAGGCAGCGTCTATGACTTGAGAAGCGTCGAGAATTTGATAATTGCAAAGTGTGTGTGATCGCAAGATAGCTTGAATGTTGACAGAGTAATGGCGCATGTAA